>JAHPZR010018782.1:0-12500 GCA_019787425.1 Platygyra sinensis | reverse complement strand
AGATATTTACTTTATCTCTACGGTGTGTCTGACGGGTTCGGGGCGATTTTTATTATCCAGTACAAATATACAGCGATATTGTACAGTAGAAAACCTGTTTGCCGTATTTTGTACAATAGAAAACCTGTTTGCCGTACAGTTCGGCTCGCGCACGCAAAACGGTCACACTCTCCCTCTTTCAATGATAAATTTGTTGACTACAGCAGTTGGATAATATATCTCTTATTTGATGTTTTGGTGTGTGTTATCGTTGTTTATTTTTTCGAGTTTTGCCAAACAACGAGTACAAATATACACGATACTACGTACCAAAACATCTAATAAGATATATTTGTTCACTCGGAACGGCTTTAAATTTCTGACGCACGTGGCAAGTAAAACGAGTCGATTTGAAATCGTTATTAAGTCGTAAGCACGTTTTCATACACCATTTAAAGTAAAGGAGAGTTTTTTTTAAACTTTTACTTGCTATAAAAGTTGAGAGCACTTGGCAATAAACCACTAAACTATTTGGCAACAAAAACAGCTTTAGATTTTAGCAGGCCGCACACAGTAGAATACGGCTCGCTAAATTTACCAATAACAGCGTGCGTAGTAACTGAGAGATATAATAATCCCTTCATGTTTCCCATCCGCCGTCACACCTTAATTCTGTATCTCTCCTTTTCAGGTTTTGGTTGGTAGGAAGGCACAATGATAATGGTTTATATGACATCGTGTTCTGTCACATCTGCCGAAAAGAAGAGTTTGATCTTTTCCTCTTCCTGACGAAAGTTATGAAAGGTGGAGCTTACACGCTTGCCGCAACTCCAGAGATCTTGGCTAGTATCCCCAGGCGCGTTAAATCATATCTTCAAGCGGGAAATATTCAGGAGGAAAATGCTCAAAGGCCAACGAAACCTGACCATGATAGTCCTTATACTGACCTCACACAGGACCTCGGCGACCGTCTTACTGAATATGAGCTTGTGGAGGACCTCATTGAGCGAGGAACACTGGGTGAGAACGCCGATGGACCTTGTTTATCCGTCTCGAGTAGCTCAGTTAATGGAATAATTTCTTTGTAATAACATGTGGATGCTAAACCAATTTGTAAGTCGGACGTACAGAAACTCTTGTAGTGGGTTTGTAAACCCTTGCACCAGGTTTTTAAACTCTTATAGTAGGTTTGTAAACCCTTGTACTAGGTTTTTAAACTCTTGTAGTAGGTTTTTAAACTCCCGTACTAGGTTTTTAAACTCTTGTACTAGGATTTTAAACTCCTGTACTAGGTTTTTAAACTCCTGTGCTAGGTTTGTAAACTCTTGTAGTAGGTTGTAAACTCTTGTAGTAGGTTTTTAAACTCTTGTAGTAGGTTTTTAAACTCTTGTAGTAGGTTTGTAAACTCTTGTAGTAGGTTTTTAAACTCTTGTAGTAGGTTTTTAAACTCTTGTAGTAGGTTTTTAAACTCTTGTAGTAGGTTTTTAAACTCTGTGTAGTAGGTTTTTAAACTCTTGTAGTAGGTTTTTAAACTCTTGTACTAGGTTTATAAACTCCTGGAGTAGGTTTGTAAACTCTTGTAGTAGGCTTGTAAAGCCTTGTACTAGGTATGTTAACTGTTACAGTAGGTTTTTGTACCGCCTTGTAGGAGGTTTTCAAACTCTTATACCAGGTTTGTAAACTTGTACTAGGTTTTTAAATTCTTGTAGTAGGTTTGTAAAACCTTGTAGTAGGTTTGTACACCCTTGTAGTAGGTTTGAAAACTCTTGACTAGGTTTTTAAACGTGTACAAGGTTTGTAAATCCTTGTACCAGCTTCGCCGTTCAGCCTCAATAAAAACTGGTGAAAGTGCTTAACATATTTAATGATCTTTGAAGTGCCAGTAAGGGACGGACCATTAGAAAAGTGATGGGGGGAGGGGGGGGGGGAGGGGAATTTTCAGCTTGCACGAATTTTTTTTTTCGCTCACGGCTTGTGCAGGAATTTTTTTTTTTGGTGAAACCCTCTGCACGTTTTTTTTTCAGGCAAATATTGCTTTTTGAAAAGGTCATAGACAGGCCAATACAGACTCCCCTATGTGGTAAGCCTCTAAAGTTTTGTTCTGGCGAGTATGTCTTTGAGCGATTTACCTTTTCTGAAAAGTTAATAGACAGGCCAACACAAACTCTCCTATGTGGTTTTACGATAGCGACACGTAAACCTTAACAGTTTTGCTCAAGACGAGTATGTCCTAGAGCGAAGATAGTCTGCCTGCAATGAAAACCACACTTTGTGGTTCTTAATGCTTGTTAAAAGTACCAGTGGCAGTGTTGCTGCTTATATTGTTGACTAGTTTATGTTGATAAGAGTTTAAGTTTTAACGCTACCACTACATGTAAATGCACTTTTTCATTTTATTATAGAATCATTATTCAAGGCGATAAGACCAATACTCTAATTTTATTGTGGGCAGAAATAATTTTATAGCATATTTACAAAGATACCAAATTCTAATATTTATATTTTTACTATAAATTTTATATGTTGAAAAGTTAAATATCGAGACTGTTTATGGAATATACAGGGTACACTGTATGTTGCAGGTAGACTCGCTGCCAATGAAAAACCATACTTTGTGGTTCTTAATTTTGTTAAAAGTACCGATGGCAGTGTTCATGTTGCTGTTTATGCGGATGACAGTTTTAAAGTTTAACACTTATTACTACGTGTGAATGCACTTTTTTATTGTATTATAGAATTCTTATTCAAGGCACGGGCTCCTGTTCAAGGGGATAAGACTCATGCTCTAATTTTATCCTGAGTATAACGAATTTAATATTTACAAAGATACCAAATTCTAATATTAATTTATTACAAATTTTATTTTATTTTTTCCATTATAATACAGTATACAGTGTATGTTGAAGCATAACGAGCCACCAAAAACAGACCTTGGATCCCGTGGAGATGTCTACATCTCCACGGGATACCAGTGGCTTGTAACATTCCAGTGTAATCATATCCCTGGCAGTGATCGTTTGTGTTCCACAAAACGCGTCATGTGCCCAGACATTTTGAAAATCACTTTATGTTATGCAGTCAGAAATTCTCAAAAATTATTGCAATGAGATTTTCAAAAACCTCTCAAGAGGTTACGCTCACGATTACTATGCGTCGGATAGAAAATCACGAGCTCATAATCTTATTGTTTTCAAGTAATGCGAAGCGATTCTGGAAACTACACGGCGGAAAAATCACTACATTCTTTTTTTTATTAAGAACCAGTAAAATTTAGCTCAGGCTCAATTTTTTCGACCATTTCAGCCTCAAAATGTTCTTATCTTGTTCTTAAAATTATGGCTCCAAATGTGGTTATACCCTACCGTACAGCACTTCACTGCAGGGTGCCTAAACTATAGATAAACATTAAACAGTTGGATTTAATAATTGTAAAAGATGGGCGAAGCTTGCAGAACGTGGATCATATTACTGTACCAAAGCACTGTTCGTTTGCGGGGCGCTACATGTTTTCTCACCCGACAAGATGTCAAAGCGAAGGCAAGCAACCTTAGGAGAGTTTGGCTTTAGCAAGAAAGTGTGTCCTAGAGACGGTGAAGTGGATGTCATCATTCCGGAATTCGTTGAAGAGAAAGAGACTGTATAGTAAAGACCCTGAAGTTTGAAAAGAAAAGTTAACTTTACACTGTCGTCGCGGTCTGATGTTTCTTTGTTGAAAAAAATTTCAGCCTTAGATTGTTCTTAAATTGTTCTTATTTTTTGAACGATTTCAGCCTCAATGTCTTATTAAGTTTGTTCTTATTGAAAAAAAAAGAGTGTATAGCATTTGCAATTAAATAATTGCTCTGGCGAAGCGAAGACAACTTTGCTCCCATAGGCCGTTCCGAAATTCAACAGGGGACTGGGGCGAGTTTAAATTTTAACCAATCGATAAACTGACACCACCACATGAAAGATCATGTCAAGATTGATCATTTGACCAAGTATGATGCTTTTAGGGTGAGCAGAGACCAAGTTATGGACCTTGAAATATGGCTCAAAATCCATACAAACGTCTCTAATTTTGAGACAGCGTCCCCCAAAACCATACAAACTCTTAAAATTTTTCATGATTTCCGTGATTCTCTTTAAAATGGTCAAACATAGTGATTTCCATCTCAGCTTCTTTCAAATAGTAGGTGCATGACGGGATTTTACAGCTGTCACAAAACTGATGAAAAATTTTAAGAGTTTGTATGGTTTTGGGGGACGCTATCTCAAAATTAGAGGCGTTTGTATGGGTTTTGAGCCATATTTGAAGGTCCATAACTTGGTCTCTGTTCACCCTAAAAACATCATACTTGGTCAAATGATCAATCTCGACATGATCTTTCATGTGGTTTTTGGTGTGTCAGTTTATCGGGGATTTGGTTAAAAATTTTGCCACACGCGCCCCAGTGCCCCGGTTGAATTTCGGAACGGCCGATTGTCCTGATAATGGGGTTGATAGCGCGACTTTGTTAGCTATGTCTAATCTTTGATTAAATACTTGGGGCTCCAAATTTCTTGAGAGTAGTTTAAACCGTGCTACGTGCGTTCAATATTCAGCGCGTTGGATATGACACAAGCTTGCTAACCAACTGTGGCTGACAAAATTATCGTTTCCTTGAAAATAAGGAAGGACGTAAAAGGACGTTGAGTATTTTGCAAGTGAGATATATTTTTAATATCAGAAACCTATTTACATCAACTTGTCCTGAACCCTTCCAAAGTGACTGTGACACTTCAGTGTGTTGACGAGCACGGCATCGGCCAGAACCAAGCATGAAACGAGAAAAAAGGGGAACAAAATTATTTTTATAAACATCACTAAAGGAGAACAAGAAGAGCAGTGTTGCAGTCCATTTTACTCTGCAACCTATTTTAAAAGTAGATAAAAAAACAAAACAAAAAAAGTCTACCTACGAGCACAAGTAGCCCACCATGGGGCCGACTCTATCTCTTGTTATTCCCAAGCGTGAAGGGACTAGTAATATTTCTACTCCCCCCTGGAATGGGGATGCCTGTTCATTGCTGCCAACACCCCCGCTACCTGCGCCCACTACAGGTACACGACTGTCGGCTAACGCTACGTTACGTTTACTGTCAAGTGCGACATGGCTCAGTGCTTTTGTTCTGTGGTTTGCAAAAACTGCTGTGGTTTCTTGTCAGGAAACACTCACCAAGGTAAGGAAAAATTCCAAAGCATTGAGTACATCATTTGGTTGCTGCTTCCTTGTTAATCCTGCCGTTTTCTAAAACCGAATTTTAATGTGTAGTTCGGCGATCAACTACAGCTTATCGTAACCGTCTATAAAATGCTAACAGGTCAAATTTCAAAAATAATCCAGCTGTTCTTATCTAATATATTGCCGGTGGATGCCTCCAAATCCAAAAGCCCAACTTCCTCTTCATTAGGATATGTCAGCATAGGAAACGAAAGCAAAAACACCTGTATTCCGACGAATGAAAGTAAAGTTAAGCCCTCCGGCTGCCATGTTTAGATTTTCGAAGGTCATGGAAGGTCAAAGGGTCGCCCATTGTACTCGTGACCTGTTTTGAGAATATTTTCAGAATTCGCCGTTTTTTTCGGACGATGTTGGTTGAAATTTTATATCTTCCCTAGAGTGTAGTTTCGTAGGGTGAAACCTTGTACCAGAGTGATTTTTTTGAGCCTTGAATTTCGTCTAAACACGGGTTAAAATTGTGCTTGCGTGACGCTCGCATTGTAGTGTAAATTATGCGTAACAAGCCTTTTCTTACACATGTTTTTTTATACAGGTTTTCAATTGCCCAAGCTGAATTTTTTATATGTTGTAAGGCAATAATAGGGCTTTGCAAAAATATATTTTTCACTTGCAATTTCTATGTACCAAGGTACGGAAATTGCCTTCGAAAGTGCCTTATATTTCGGTTTTTTTCAAAGTGTAAAAACTAGGAATCTTCGGGCGCTTCTAACCCGGAGTGAAAATGCAGTTCTTGGCAATATTTTTACATCTTTGTGTTGTAATTATGATACCAAACATACATGTTAAACATCATTTTGATTGACCTAGCCGTCTTTCTCTGAGAGTGATGTGAATATGTTCAAGTTTTCGGCTGAATTTATGGCGGCAGCAGCACGAAAACCGAAATTCTACTTTTTGTTGGATTTCTCAAAATCAAAAACTCTCAGGTAAGTCTTAGTCTTATTTTCGAAAATAGTTGACCAAAGGGTTTCTCCTGGCAAAATATGAAGAAATCCGTAATTTCAGTTTTGAAAATTAATTCTCGATATTTACAGTCCCCTGACTTAAGTTTCTTGCCCAAGAATACAACAGGTTAAGCGGCTCCAACCTAATAGCTCCATCTGGAAGCGAAGCGCAGTAACCATGAGACACCACGCCTCCAAAGGGATTCATGTTAATACGAGCTTCTTGTTGTGAAAATTCTACTTTACCAGTCATGCGGTACACTGTTGGCATTTGGGTCCAAGAACTCGCGATCGTTGACGAAGTGAATTGTTTCTCGACAAAGTGTTGCATCATTATTCTCGTTCCAGGACTCTACTGGGTTTCTGATGAATAAACTCAGAGGGCCTGATTATTTAAACGTAAGTCTCATGTAACCATTGTTTTAGGCTGAGCTGCGGTTTCAGTGGACGTTGTCTCGATAAACCAACGGTTAAACAATGTTTAAAAATTCAATTAGTGAAAACGACGACTGAACCGTGTTTTCTCGAGTCAATCGGCTAAACCGAGTCTCCTAAGAAATGCATTGTCGGGCGGGAGTTATTTCCGTATGCCAATTTCCGAAAGAATGGTTGTTCTCGGCAAGCATGGCTTCTACACACAAGTCCACCCCCAACTTGTCAGCGAGCAAGGAAGACTTTATTGGCCCGAATTGGGTAGAGGACTTTCTTGAGGTGGAAGGCAAAGGCTACCTATGACAGGAAAAAGTTGGGAAAAAAAAGGCGAAGGCATGAGTGGAAATTTCAACTTATTTAACTCCCTGAAACCTAATAGTATCAAGTGCGACCCTCAGTCAGCTCAGTTCAAGGATGCTGGAGGCCGCTGAAACTCCAGTCTAAAAAGGACCATGACTTACATAGTCGTGAAAAGTGGACGTCAAGAAGAAGTGTGCACATCATAAAACTTTCTCTTGGTATCAGCCAGGTTCTCTAGGAATGACAGGAATGATCCTTTTTGTTTCGCAAAGCGCTTGAAACCTTGTGAATGACTGTGCATGCAGCAAATACAGATACACCAAATAAATCGCCAGTAACTCTCTTGCATTAATAATAATTAACAAATAACAATAACAATAAACAATAACACATAAAACAACTATTCACCGAAGTGGAGGTGGCTAGCGGTGGATATTTACCGAGCCGCGAAGCGGCGCGGTAAATATCCAACGCTAGCCACCGACACTGAGGTGAATAGTTGTTTTAGTATACACTAAAACAGTGAGATAATATCCACCACAAAAAATTAATTTTGATGATTTCTTCACTTGTCACGGCCGCAAAGCGGGACGCCATTTTCTCTTGAGTTTGCTCGGAGTGGTAAATAGCCAACGAGTTCGAGCCTCCCACCAGTTGGGATTCTTAATTTGCTTTATGTTTAATTTGCATCATATTGTGTTTGTTACGGGCATTTGAACATATTCACATGGAATTTGTCGCGATTATAAATGTATTATTAATATTATTATTATTAGTCATATACTAAAACAGTGGTGGATCCTGTGTTACACGCGCGCCGCTGATTGGCTCGTCAAATCGTCCTGTTGCTATTTATCAGAGCGTTGGAGTCGTTAAACTCGGGGCCACCGAACACAAATCCATCCAGTGGCGGGGAGGGGAGGATTTGAACCGGGGACCTCCGGATTAACAAATCCAGCGCCCTAACCACTAGACCACGCGCGCCTCCCTTGCATTCGCGTTTGAGAGCTCTCTATGCGAAAATCTTTCATGAGGTCAGTTACCGAGTCCCTTTCTCAGGCGAAAACGCAATCAAAAAGGGTTTCCTCGGTCGCCGTATTGCTCTTATGGGTTAAATCTGTCCTCTAGGTACCGAATTGTCGAACGGGTATATTACAGCGACGGGGGATAATAGTTTTTTAATTGTCTGTAGCGCAGAGGTCACAACGGTTTTCATAAAATGGCCTGACATGAAAATAATCGTTAAACAGCGGTTAAACCTTTACCCTTTAACCCGGTCTAACTTACTTTTGTTCCTTAGTCCCCGGTGATTAGACACTGTCCTAAACACTGTTTATGTTACAACCAACGTTTTAAATATGACTCGGTACTCGTGGTTTAAAAAGTGGGTTAGACGATGACTTTCATAAACGTTGGGCTTACACTTTGTTTAAATAAATTAACGATTTTCTCTGGGTTGCAAGGCAACTCGCCGCTGACCTAGACGCCTGCGGTTGGTCAGGGCCGGAGTGAAGTCATCGTGGCAATCAAGCGACTTACCTCTAAGGATACAGGGAAGTTGTATCTTGGCCTGTTACTGAACGTCCAAAGATATTTGAGGTGTGAGGGCGAGGTCATCAGGCAGTGGGGATAATAAGACCCGTTATAAGATCATTATTCCTAAAGCCATACTTGAAAGTTCTGCATCCTCAAAGGTACATGGCAAACTCTTTCGTAATAATGTGCGCTTTCTGCCTGTGAGAAATAAAAACAAGAAAAAATGTTTGGCGTTGTTATACAATTGACAGCTCCGCTATTTTCCAACCGGCTTACAAACAAACTCTTACCCCCACCGATGGTTACAACGGGGTGAGTTGGTTGGAAGCCCCTAACGGTTTTTTTTTTTTTTTTGTAAATAGATTAACATAACTCTGAACACGTCTACAAGATGGATACCATTTTTGTTGGTAATGATGTCATCCATGATCCGACATCTTGGATTTCACTATTTTCTTGAGAAGTCAAGAATCTAACGGAAATTAATGCAAAATCAAGCCAGAATGCCTATGAAATGTGCAAATTCGTTAAAATATCTGCAACGTATGAAAAAAGCTGCAAAAATACGAAATATGTCGAAAAAGTTTGATTTTTTGGCTCCTAAACCTACATGATGACATTTGCAGTAGTCGGCAAACGTCAAAGAATGATTACATTCACACACAACTGACAAAATTTCGCGGAGGATGAATGAATAAATAGCACTGCTGAAAGTTCAAGCTTTAGAGTAAATCGCATTTGGAGAATTCGAAAAAACACTTATTGACCCCGCTATTGGTTAAAACTTATCCCTGTCAGAGACAAACATGAATTTCTTTCCTGGGTGTTTTCACCGAATCAAAAAGAGCTACCGAAGATTCGGAACACTTTGACGCCAAAATGTGTTAATGTTATCGTTCTTAGGAACTTTCCGACTAAAAGACAAAAGGCAAAGTGATAGGGTTTACCTCTGTGTAAAAACCTGTGAGTTTTTCTTTGTTTTGTAGCTATTGTAGGGTTAGGGTCTATTCAAGAGGTCTATTAATGTCGACTTCTTTGTTTCATTGTTTAATTTCATTCTTTTATTCATACTCATCATTTTCTTTGTTAATGTCCACTGGTGAGCGTTAAAGGTCTTACACGGAGGATGAGCCGAGTGATATATCGATACAGATTTTGCTGTACTAAATCTGCTAATTGAGCTCTGGAATGGTGTATGTAAAATTCCCTCTGATTACCTTTTACGGGACGCAGATGTATAGCCAGGAGAACAACGAATATGAGAACGATTGCTAGAACTGGACACAATCGTGTAACCACAGTATCAACTCTCAACCAGGTGTCGATGAGCTCACGATGGCCAACGAGACTCTTTCCATAGTTAGCTGTCTAACAGCGAAGATAGGCCGAAGAAGTAGGACCTGAAATTTAAGGGAAAAAACTGAGAGAAACAGAAACAGTTTTACGTGCCCTTTGTCAGTAGCTTGTGTTCGACGTACGGTGCCTTGGAATCTTGGTGCCTTATATTTTAATAATTACTGTAAGCCCGATTTGCTTTTAGTAACAGATTGTCCATTCCCTTTCAGAGCTGAGACAAGAATCCTGAAATAAGTTCCGCTACTGCAATTTTTTATGACAATTGATTGTCCTTCCAAAAATTGTGGAAAGAACTTTGTTGAATTTAAACGGGTGGCGTTGTTTTTGTCCTTTAAACAATCATAAAAAATTCCCAACAGGAATAACTTTCTTGTTTCTTTATCACGTAGACTGCATTCAAGTTTTGTGGGCTCCTTGTGGCCCGTGGGGCCTTCGAATAAAACTAAAGAAAAACTGGTGGCGGGGGTGCTGAGTCTTCTAGAAAAGAAAATTAGACAGGACGATAAGTCGGGAAAACCAGTACGATAATAGCACTTACACTTACCGAGTTCATAGCGGGGGAGATGCTGGGCTCTGGTTGAAGTGCGCCTCAAGGGGGGGGGGTAACAATACATTGTTACGCCCGTGTGGGAGCGAGGGGAAATCAGTCATCACTGGAAAAGGGAAAAAAAAGTTCAGCTGATAAGGGAAGGCTAGGGGCAGATTTAGATGGCAGCGCTTTACAGGCAGCTGGTCATATACCAAGCTTGCATATGTATATCTATTGTCACTATGTGCACTAGTTGCGAAGTGCTATGACGGGACAATAAACATGAGATAAAAAAAGACACGTGGATTGTGAAGAACAAACAAACATAAGCTTAAAATTCAGAACCTTGGGTCTGCGGGGCATGACAAAAAACTAACACACAGTGCCCACAGAACACAAATCACTAGTTCCTTCGGTATGCGATTTGGCAAGAAGATATATTCGCCGTATTGTTTCAGCGCAATTTAACATCTCGTCTCTTTGCATTTTGAGATCCGTTTTTTAGGGTGAAAATAGTCACGAAGAAATATTTCTCACTTTCGAAAATGTAAAACTTTAACTGTCATAGCGCGCAAGAAAGCGTTTTATGACGTGCTGAAGTCGCCTCCTGATTGGTCTCAAAAAATAAATGTGCGCGCGCCCCATAAGATTCCATTCTGCAACACCAGAGCGTAGGTTGAAGTGAAACCAAGTAGAGACAACAGGTGAATAATAATGGTAATAGGAGGAGGATTGATGTGAAGGGTCGGCAGTGTCGGTCTGTGAGCCT
Source organism: Platygyra sinensis (assembly GCA_019787425.1). Taxonomy (NCBI): domain Eukaryota; kingdom Metazoa; phylum Cnidaria; class Anthozoa; order Scleractinia; family Merulinidae; genus Platygyra; species Platygyra sinensis. The sequence continues at coordinate 1,391 of JAHPZR010018782.1, read as the reverse complement.
ACGAGTGATTCGGATGAATCGGCGAAGCGGGAAGTTAATCACAGTCGATGACTTACAGCCCACTGTAACTGGACGATGTGTTACCTAAGAGCTTTTAATAGTTATTTTAACTAGTATCATCAAAGGATGAGAGAAATATGTGAAAGAAAGGCTTGCGAATGGCCTAGTCCTTTTCCAAAAGAGTCATTAGAGACTAAACCTCCAATTTTACAAAGTCAGTCTCTTGAATTGATTACTATAGGATTGTAATCAATGTTGTGATTGGTGGATTCAGTGGAGAGAACTTGGAATGAATATAGTAATGGACTGAATGGAGATACAATTCAGTCGTATGGGGCGATCATACGTTTCGAGTTCAGTTGGAATTAATTTTGACGAGGGAGCTTTGTTTAAAAACTCGCAAGTGTAAATCAATTCCAAATTTTGAAGAGGAAAAACCGTGTAATTAATTATCAATAAAACAAACATTGAAAAATTCGCGTGGATCCAGGCAGTGCGTAAACCTTTTTTGAACCATTTTTTCTCATTCGAGAAAAACTTTTTTCAAAAGTTTCCACACAAAATATTCGTCATCATTTTACGTGAATATCATCGGCTTAAGAAAAACTTCCACTTTTCCTTCAGCCAATCCCAATCCAGAATTACTGATGTGTAATTCTGCTCTGGTGTTACACTTATTGCATTGTGCTGCAGTTGAACTGCAGTGCTGTTAGCCAATCAGACCAAGAATTTTTTATTGTATATTATTCAAAATGGTTATAGGACTGATGAAAGTCCAATTGATCTGTAATCTCGAGTTGATTAATAAAATCGGAGGACCGTGACACAGACTGTTGCGTCTGTGCACCGATTTTGTTAATCAGAATTGATCTATTCTCAGACCATACCTAGTAATTGGATCTTCTTCCTCCCGCCCGCTACCGCGAAGTTCAATATACCCTTTTAGCTTGTACATTTTGTTTTCCAATAAGATGCATTTGATCCCTACTCAGGAAATTGATACTCGATTTGATGTGTGTGGTGTGTCAATTAAAAAGAGTACATGCAGAGAACCACCCAAACCTCCTCACCATGCTCTGTAGTACCCTTTTAATGAGCAAAAGCAAAAGATCAAATCCTGAGTATCATCCCATCGTCAGTAATTGGAAAACAAAATGTACAGGCGAAAAATTTCTATTCAGACATCTGAGTAATCGCGTGAGTTATTCAAAACGGACGAATAGTACCCACTCGTCAATACTATTACGTAACTGTACAAATTACAGCGAACGACTTCGATTACATACTTTAACCCCACCAACCCACCTGTAATTAGAGCAACAATACGCAGTTTATGGCGTCAATCACATTTGGGGAAATTTATAGCGTGCTGACGCAATCTGTGCCACGGC
>JAHPZR010018778.1:17500-29555 GCA_019787425.1 Platygyra sinensis | reverse complement strand
CGAAAGCAATCAGGAAGTTACTTTGGTATTGGGTTTGGTTTTGCTACCAAACCGTTTATAGATTGCAGAATAGTCTAATTGATAAGTAAACTGGTGCGGTTTTGGTTTTACGACATTTGATTGAAAACCGGCCTATTATTGATTCTTGTGCTGAAGAATGACACTTTTACAAGTCTAGCAACGTAGATGTACGGTCGCGGATCTAGAGCAGAGGCCGGCGGGGGGAGGCGGCCACCCTTTGTGGGTAAAAAAAAGAAAAAATCACAGAAGGCGAAAAAGGACAGCAGAACAAGCAAATCAAAATGCCCTCCCCCCCCCTCCCCCTAGCCCCTTTTGTTCTAGGTTTGGATCCCTTGATCCGCCACTGGTACGAAATCTTATGTAAATTAAGGGCGTCAGGGAGAGGAGGAGGTCTGTAGGGAGGACTGTAGAAATTACCAATTTGCCAAAATCCAGTCCAGTCAGCCAATATTCTCAGCTTTGCATAGAAGATGATAGTTAAAATATAGGCATGCTGGTCCTCCAATCCGTAGAACTGGAAGCATTTATCTGTACTAATGCCTCATTGCAACCGATAAGATTTCTTCTGTACGTTTTCTGTTTGTTGTATCTGAATTAGAGGACGTCTCAAATGAACCAGAAGAATGCGACGTGGACTACGAGAAAGTAGGATGTTTTGAAGATAAAACGGATGCCAGGGCGCTCTCTGTAAAACTCTTCAGTGACCGCAGAAACATAGACTGGGAAGCTGGTAAATGGGAAAACTTTCTAAAAAGGCAAGTGTTACAGTTCAACAGTGTCTTGTGATAGTAATAAATATGAGACGCGCGCGGGGTTAAATGTTTATTTAAACAGGTAGATCAGAGGGAACTTTGTAATTGACCTCCAGGTTATGAAGTTTCACTCCAAAGGGCTTGGCTGTAATCAATACGTAGATCTTACCTACCTTCCGACGTTGACGTTGAAAGCTGGCTCAAGTTCTTGAATAAATAAGGTCTCTTTGATTTTACAATGGTAGTCTGTTTTGCCCTTCCCTAAAATATCAAAATGATCTCACTTGATGTCATGTCCAGTGGCCTTGACGTGGTCAGCAATGGTTGAAGTATTGTCATTTTTAGCGAGGGCCGTAAAGTGTTCGGTTTTCCTATCGTGAGGCTGTCGTTTAGTTTTACCAATGTAAAAACCATTACAATCCCAGCAATTTGCTCTGTAAATAACTCTGGACTTTTGTAAATGATTAATGCGGTCCTTGTAAGAAAAGAAAGAGATTTTTTTGCATCGAGTGCTCTGAAAAACGATCGTCCGGTTACACAAGAGTAGAATTTGTGGACACATGATTTCAGGCGTTTAGCAACTTGGCTGTTTTGCAAACCTAACTAGGGAAGTAGGATAACGATAACTTTCTTAGGAATTGTAGACACCGGGTTGCTATGCTGATGTCTGTTTTCGTTCAAAACATCGTTGATATGAAAGTTGATGTTCAATATGTTTATCAGTGCTGTTTGTGTCTTAATTTTGATCAAACTACGATGGCCCAAGAACAAAAGTATTTATTAAAATTATTATTTGTCTTGTTATTGTTATTGTTATTGTTCTTGTTCTTGTTATTGTTGTTGTTATTGTTGTTATTGTTGCTGTTGTTGTTTTTGTTGTCATTGTCATCGTCATTGTCATTGTCATCGTTATCGGTATCGTTATCGTTATCATTACCGTATTCGTTATCGTTATCACTATCGCTATCGCTATCGTTATCGTTATCGTTATCGTTATCGTTATCGTTATCGTTATCGTTATCGTTATCGTTATCGGTATCGGTATTGGTATCAGTATCAGTATCGTTATCAGTATCGTTATCGTTATCGGTACCGGTATCGGTATTGGTATCAGTATCGCTATCGTTATCGTTATCGCTATCGTTATCGTTATCGTTAGCGGCATCGGTATTGGTATCAGTATCGTTATCGTTATCGTTATCGATATCCGTATCGGTATCGTTATCGTTATCGTTATCGTTATCGCTATCGCTATCGCTATCGCTATTTTTGTTTTAATTATTTAAACTGACTTTTGCATGGGTCTTTCAATCTTATAGTGAATCGTTCTCCTTCTTTGTCGTCTATCCCCTTGTCTATAAAGCAAGAGTTCTTCACTTTTCCATACGATGAGCTTGCCCATTCAATATCTTGGGTTTCCTGTAAACAAATCGTTTAAGATATGATAGACGAATGCTTGGTGGTGCATCTTGGAAAAATTAATGATTAGCCAGGAGACAATGTGTGCTGTGTTTCTTTAATCTTTAGACTGGCTTGCCGCTGTGCCAAGGAATCAAGCGCCAACGGGTACAACATTTTTGGTCTACAACATTATGGTGAATGTTGGAGTGATCCTGAGGCCGCTGACAAGTATGACCGCTATGGAAAATCAGAGAATTGCTTGGGATCTGGACAGAAGCCGTGCGATGACGAAGAGAGTAGTGAATGCGTTGGGGGTGAAAACATAAACTACGTGTACCGCGTAATAGAAGGTGAATATCATCATCATCTTTTGAAGCTCTTATCCATACGAGGACTTCAAGGGATAGTTTTAAAGTGGTACTACAACCAAAAAAACAATTCTTTTTTTTCCTTTTTTTTCATTTCAAACTATGTTGGCTAAACACTTACTGACCCAATGTTTAAGTTCTGATTTTGAAAAGGCACCTGTTTATTTTAACTGGAATTTTCTGATTCATTGGTCCACCATTACTAACTTTAAAATCTTGAGAGAGCTGGGTCGAGGAGAAAATGACGTCAAAGACTCAGTAGTTTAAGAATGCAATGAGTGTGTACGCGGCTGAATTAATATGCAGCACGGGAGTTTCGGGCTTTCAGACTTTTATACCCGTGTTTTGCATATATAATAATTGCGTTTACACGATGAAATCTTTAGATAGGAAGTAAATGACGTCATTTTCCCTAGATCCAATCTTCTGATGTCATATCTGTGAGCTTGGAACGTGAGTAATGGCGGACCGAGAAATCCAAAACTTACACTCAAAATAAACTACCCTCGGATAAAACTCAAAGCTCAAAGTTTTGCCATTTAGGTGTTAAGCGAACACGCTTTCAAAATCTAAAGAAAAAGGGAAATGATGTTTTGATCATAGTGCCACTTTATAAAGAACGGGCACAGCGGCTGCCAATGAAGGTTCCATTCGTAAAACAGGTCCTATATTAATGAAATCAAACCAATTAAACACAATTCAGGAAAAAGAAGATCGCCTCTACCCTAACGATTAAAAAGCCCTACGTTATTAGCTGCCTTTCCTTCTATCAGTAGGGGAGCAAATAAAAGTTGGCATGCAAAGATTACTAGATAAAAATCAGAACTCAAGGGCAACAGTAAGCTCAAGGACCCTGGACATGGACATTAAAACAAAACCATGATAACATTGCAAACTGTCAGACATATTCATACCAATACCTTAAAAAAAATAAATAAAAACTACGACCCTTAGGTGCAATATAGTCCAATAAACATATATATATTTTTTAATTTTACAAGGAGGAAGTGGAAGTGGAAGTGGACTTGAGTCGGCTCCATGATGAGGACACTGTAATGAAAACGCATAATTCTCAAAATAAAAACTCATTTTGTCCACCGACGTGTTGTTTCTCAAATTATCAGTACTGAATGAAAACCGTTAGCAGAATCAGGGATCAAATTTCGGGCATACAAAGTACGATCATTGATGGAATAGAATAGAGATAGATAAATGTTTTTACACTCAGTAAAACTACCCGTAAATCAGCCTTTACAAACATTTCTTAGGCAGCTATCCCATTGGATCTTATACTAGGAACATTATTTACAGTAGACTGAATAGAGCGCCTGCCCGGTGGACGGGGGCTCATGGGTTCGATTCCTGTTGGGAACGCAGATATTTTATTTGTCCAACGCTCGTGCTATGTTGATCGATATCAGTTCACTTTTCCATTTCATTACCGAGCTTAAAGGTCGGCACACACGATGGGACTAGTCCCTGCGACTAGTCCCTGCAACAAGTCGCAGGGACTAGTCACATCGTGTGAACTGGCAATTAGTCCCTGCAACAAGTCGCAGGGACCAGTCGCATCGTGTGAACTGGCCATTTTTGCTTCAAAATCTAGTTGCAGGAATGCGACTATGCGACTGGTCCCTGCGACTAGTCGCAGGGACTAGTTGCCAGTTCACACGATGTGACTAGTCCCTGCGACTTGTTGCAGGGACTAGTCCCATCGTGTGTGCCGACCTTAAAATTCACCATTTTTGTTCACTTATCACATACTATAATGATGTAAACGTCTTCAACACACCCCAGAAGACCCCAGTCCGCGTAAACTGAAATCTTTGACATCCAAAGCAGTTTTTCAAGACTATGTAGCTAGTTATCTGCCTTGCAAAATTAAGCGGCACGTGTATTGTTCAGGAGGAATCGAACTGTTTCAGTGACTTTTTCCGCATGGAAGGCAATATTACAGACGTCTGCACACAGACTAGGAATCATACAGTCGACGCGAAAAAAGTAAATAAAAGGATTTAACTATTACTGATTCAAAACCGTTTGCTGAATACGGATCAAGTTTTTTGCGAACGTTAATGGAAAATATACGTCGTGATAACATCTTTTTTTTTTTCGCTTCACCCTCGACGGACATAAACGAAAGAACATTCCACTGATGAAGGGCACAGTGCCGAAACGTCTGGGCATTTGTTAAGATTTTAGCACTTCCATCAACATTTTTCACTTTTATTTTTTTATTGTAGTAACAAATGCCACGCAGCCTACGAAGATTTTTAGCTTCTTGCATTATATTAAACGAAAGAGGGACTACTCCCAGTCTTACCCATCTAGCTAAGAACGTAGCGAGTCAATTGTAATGCAAAATTACGATTTCCTGCCACACGAATATCTAGATCAATGGTCTTCAATATGGACCTCAAGGAATACACATAACTTGGTCCAACAGCAGTTTATTCTGCACTTTATGTAATCGAAACGAGTTTACAATGAAGCTTGCTTATATGTCATTCTTAGGTATACAGTACAAGTTATGCTGCAAGTTAAGTTAATACGACACTTCCCACTTGTGGAAACAAAGGATACTTAACTTAAATTATTGTTTTCAAAGTTCGTGATTCTTACTTAAAAATTCTGCTCGCTGCCCTGATTTCTTTGTTACACTAAATGACTGACAACAGGACCAACGTGGCAGTAAAAGAAATATCGGACGAAAAAATTATTTGAAGAGAAGCTTGTACATAGGTGCAAGCTTCAGTCTAAAATCGACATCTAATAAAGGAAATTTTAGAAATGCAGCTATAATGAACTGATTCGAAAAAGACAAAAGATCATCTTGCATGGATAAAATTCGAGAGAGGAGAGGGTGAGAAAATAGACTTCAAGTAACTATTACCATTCAGAATTTCGAGCAACAAAGAAATGACTGAGCCATGGTAAATCCTCTCATGACACTTGATTAGTTGTAGAAAGAAGTTTGAAAGCCTCTGATAAACGGGCGATACTGCCACAGTTGTTTTGTTATTTTCAATGTACTCCCATAGCTTTTATTCTAGCTAACTATTTCTCTCTCTCCTACTTTGCGTAGGGCCGTCCTACCCACTGCCTCATTCGCATTTTAACATACCTGTAGGTAGCTAATCTGTGCTGTCGTGCTCAGCATACGTAAGAAGCACATCATAATCCAATGACACATGCACGCTCATCGAGCAAGCCAAGCTAGTCATGTGGTGGGCCTCTCCTGAGTTGCGCCTTACATTTTCCACTGAAAAAGTTGTAAAACAACTAGGCCATTCTTTTAATTATGATGCAGCTGGGAAGCTCAGAGAGCACGCTTTATGACTAAGCCGATGCATAATTTTGAAAGAATTCAAATATGAAAAAACTATATGTGTATTGAAAAACAACCTGTTCAAAATAGGTCAATATTTCAATTTTACGTTCTACGGAAGATTTCTTTTCTTTGGACCTGGTTTTTGACTGATCTATACAGTTATATTTAAGGATGAATAGGGATCCATTGCTGAAAAGACTCGGTTGTGCATAAAGGTTGGAAATTTGAGATACGCTGATGACTATTTTTGGCTGAGATCTTTATCATTATAACCGAGATCTTTGTAATCTCTAGTATCTTCGCACTTTTCAGACCTTTTCTGCACTCGTTTGAGGTCAGTTCGTGGATAAGGCACAGTATATGTTAAAGCAAATCTTCAGAAATGAGAAACATTTCTAGCTTATTAAAAGTCTCAAAGATTGTTGAAATCTGATAAACTCGTTCGTTCGTAATTATTAAACCGGCATCTCTTTTACTTTGACTCGTTTATTCCTTGTTGTTTTGTTTGTCCAGCTGTTTCTAGTGATTCTATTATTACACAACGATCACACAGTAACTCCTGAAAATTCGATTCATTTCAACTGCAGTTTAAAATCTAGGTTTTTATTATTGGGACACTTGTTGACTGGAAATCACACATGGATCATGACTTAAAAACTTTTTCCTGATCTCGTTTTACGGTTACAGATACTAAAATTTCTTTTTTTTTCCGAGATTGCTTTCAAAAACCTGTCAGTGATATACAGCCAAACGAGAAGCTCGCCATTGAATAGGAGTTAACACATACCGACTGATCTTGACTTTAGTGGTTTGAGGTTTTTTGTAATCATTGGTAACCGTCTTAATTGGTGCCACAGTGAATGAGCCTGAGACGAACGTACGAAGGCAGCTCTCTAATCTGGAGAAGGTCACATTATAGGGGGCTTTGAAAATGTTTTGCGAAACCGTCATGAACGGTGGTAGCGGTAAGATCAAAGGCACAAGGAATTGTGGTTATGCGCCAATGAAGAAATTAGCATGCGCTGTTTTCCATGTGTTCTCTCTCGTTTTTACGCTTTCGTTAGTCTTTATTGCAGCGTAGTTAGTGAGCCAAGACAACAGAAGAATCTGAATTTAGGGGACTAACCAAGTCAGTTTTAAAAAATTTATCGTTTGCGGCTTACCGTAAAGATTAAAGTTATTAAAACTAGATTTGCAGAGGTAAACCAGTTTAATCATTCCGAAAAAAGGATCGACGTTGTATTGTGCCTCTTGATGGTGTTTAAGTGAGGGAGAGTTCCCTACGTAGTCGGCATCAAGTGTTTTTTGCGATCTGTTGAAGTTATTTTTTAAAAAAACACAGCGGATTTTACCGGTACCATTGATATATTTACCTGCTCAGCTTTAATCAACCTTTTGACAATCACACAAGGAGAGAATATACTTCATTCGAATCCTTCAGCCGTGATCTAGACCTTCTAGAAAGTTGTATTTCTCAATAACATGAAATATTCGAATTTTATAAAACTTTACAACAATTGCTATTTTATTCCTTTGTGAAGTTTCTGGAAACTCAGGTGTACTTGTATAAGAGCTCGAGATTCCTCGGTAAGAGAATTACAGAAATCTTAATGTAACGAGGCTCAGTGCTGCATGCAGGCGAGTGTTGTTATCCGAGAAGTTAAATAAACCAGTTTTTTACTGTTACCGAGAACCCTGGGTTCTGTACTGGAACAACCCTTCCCTGCATTCAGACACTACTTACATCCCTCTTCCCTTCGGCAACAGTTTGTACCCGATTTGGGTAAACTAGTATTTAAAACATAATGAAAAGGTCTTTAGGACACGTATTGACCGGAAAGGTATTTTTTTTAATTGGGACACGTATTGACTAGATGACACACTGGAAGTTTTTACTGATCTTGTTTTGGTTACAGATATCAGCATTTCTGATTTGTAATCTGAAACTCAAATTCCTATCTCAAGCTATCTGGTATTTTCGAGATTGCGTTCAAATAAGGGCCTGATTACATGAGCCGGGCTGGCCCGGTTAGCCGGTCTGCTTCGGTGTGCCGAGATGACTTTCAGGCCGGTATCACATGAGGCGAGCCTACCCGGTTGATCGGTTGATGGCTGATGCGATGAACCGTTGGGAAACCGGAACGAGCTTGATTTTGTACTCTCATTGGCTTAATAACCAGGGCTGGCCTGGCAAACGCGATTACATGGAAAAATCTCAGCCCTGTTAGCAGGGATCCCGGCACCGCGATACCGGGATCTCGGCTAACCGGGCTGGTTGTCATGTAATAGCGGAGTTGATTTTTGTTGCCTCTAACAAACGTGCCGAGATCCCAGCAAACTGACACCAGCCCGGCTAACCGGGCTAGCCCGGCTCATGTAATCAGGCCCGAAGTGTAAATAATACTAAACGAGAAGCTTCTCAGCTGATTGCAAAATAGGAGTTGATAAATTAAATGCAGCCGCGAGATTTGTGTTGACTTTCGTGGTTTGAGGGTTTTGCCGGAGTAATCATTGGTAACATCTGTAAAGATTTTTAACATCTCTAATATTCTGTACAAGATGAAAAGGTCTTTAGGACATTTATTGACTGGAAATCACACTCAGATTATGGCAGGTAGAAACTTTTGCTTATCTTGTTTAAATTTGGCTACATGTGTTAACCTTTCTGGTTTGTAACCTAGCGAAAACTCAGTTTTCTGTTACTGGTGCTATTTCAGAGATTGTATTTAATTTTTTTTTAAATAGTGCTAAACGAGAAGTTTCTCTATTCGGTAGGAGTTGATCCACATAGATTAGTGTTGACTTTCTTGGCTTGAGGGTTTTGAGTGATCACTGGTTATAGCTGTATATATCTAAGATATCTCTAACATTCTGTACATGATGAAAAGGTCTTTATGATCTTAAAAATCAACTGAAGAGATTTCTAAGTATGATAAAGGAATAAAATGACCTTAGAGAACAAAGAAATATCTAATGGTCTTAAGGAAGTTTGATCACGGATGTCCTATCTAGGAAATATTGAACAGCTACAAATATTTCGAATCATTACTTTCACAATCTTGGTCTTCCCAGATGGAAAAGTTCCGTGTATTTCAGTCTACCTAATATATTCATTTTGTACATCAGAAAAATGACCTAGGGTATCTGGCATATGGTCTTCTAAGGAACCTAAATTGGAAATGAAGTAAGGGTATTGTTATGCGTAACGCCAAAGGTGAGTATATATATGTTGCACTGACCAAACATTCTTTAGTCTGGCCGCCGTTGTGTTTGTACCAGCAAAAAGGTGTTTCGTGGTAAGTAAGGTTCGCAGCCAATATTTTCCTTTTGTAGTGCAAGTTTGATATTTTAAAAAGGAATTCAGTGCCCTTTCGATATAGCCTATACATTTCTTTAACGCTCTTCTTCTAGATCTGGAGCAGCAGTTTCAATGCAGCTCATAATGTTGATCATAGGTGCTGGCTGCTAGTATGATCAGCTTTGGTTCAAACGCGGGCGGCAAAGTCGCGTCGAGCAATAGCCAACATGCTATTATATTTCCATCTAACCAGAAATACTGGAAGAATGGTGAAGTCGACAATGTATTGAAATGTTTTAGAAAATCCGATACGGACATTCAGAAATGCGAACCATGCAACCAAAAATTCAGGAAATTCCGTTAGAAAAAGCCGAAATTCCCTGAAATTCCCAGTTCAGAGAAATTTTCAAAATGCCTCTGGCAACCCGGAGTGCGCACTTTTTTTAGATCAAATGGAAACGGCATTAACCGACTTCGCCATTCGTGCGTGCAGCGCAAAGGTGAGCTTGTTCCCAGGCTAGCGCTAATGCACGTATTGGCTCTCAAGTAAATGACGCTTTACTATAATTTGTTGAAAACATTTCATGGATGGCAACAAACTTGGCAAAAAAATGTCCAGTTTATTTAGTTCCTCTCTTTATATCAAACAAGAGACCTTTCATGGAGGGGTTTACGTATCAGTTATTTATCTTTATTGCCCAGATATGTCCAGGATTGAACGCTAATTAGCTAATGAAATTCAAATTCCTTATGATAACCATCACAATCTGTCCTCATTGGTAAAAGGTCGCCTAAACACACGCAATTCAGCAAGTATGAAATAGTATGGGAATTTCAAATAACCCTGCGAAATATGAAGTACTAATTAAACAATACTTGCGTTCAATCCTGGACTCAAAGTGTCATTGCCAGGGTGAAAATCGACTTCATCTACCCATCTCTTGGAAAGAGTGCAATATCCCTTTTGTGCAAGATATTTAGTTTGGAGATAAAATGATTGGGTCAAATTCTCCCTGTGCAATTAAGACTCTATTTTCTCAGTATCAGACTAAATTTGGTATATACAACACAATCCCAAATCATCAGCACATATTTACGACCTCGAGCTCTATCAGTTTTTTTCTGAATGAGGAAAGTATGTAGGAATTGCAAAACTAAAGTAACCAAACAGGAGCAATTCATTCTGAAATATCTTACTACTTATACTTGTAGGAATTGCAAAACTAAAGTAACCAAACAGGAGCAATTCATTCTGAAATATCTTACTACTTATAGCATACACTTAAATACTGAAAATTGCCGTACATTGTTTAACGTGAGAAAAAAAAACAGAGATTACTAATATATACAAAGCTATCACACAAAGGTTAGTTTTGAAGTACTATGTATGCTTTCTATGTTTTAGGCAGAATATGAATCTGTTGTCAACAGCTAGCTGCCTGATTCTTCTGACATTGGGACTGGTCCAATCATGGTCTTTGGAAGGTGAAGAAATGTTAATACTTGCAATGAAAATTGATGGAAACGTATGAAAGCGATGGCCCAATGAAGTCGAGTCACTGAGAACGAGAAGTCAGCTGCTTTAGTTAAACTTAGGAAGAGCAATATTGTAATTAAATAGGATTATTTCTGGGTTTTTTTTTACCATATTCGTTTTCTTTCCAGATGAACTGGAAGGATGTGAAGTTAAATACGAGAAAGTTGGATGTTATCGCGACTTAAGAAACGCCAGGGCACTTTCTGAAATAATCTTCAATGCAAGGAATACTATAACATGGCAAGTTGGTAAATGGCAGAAGTTTCTGCAGAGGTGAGTGTTTAAATAGAGTAACAAGCAAAACTAATAATGAAGAAAAACTTAGATGTAAATAAATTGAATGTATCAAGACTTAGAGCAAATAGTCAAGGCGCTTAGTTTTAGCTACGAGGAGCATAGCTCACTTTGGAAAAGAGTGATAGCCTGGGAACGAAGTCTCGCTGCAAGCGCTTATGGGATTATTTGGGGAGACGCAGGTCAAAACAAACATGGCGGAATTTAGTGCGAAATGTCATAGCGTGGATTGTCATAGCGTGGATTGTTGTCGAAAAAAAACGGGTTTGACCACATTAGCATGTGTACAGCCACCCCTTCCCGTCAAAAAAAAAAAAAAAAAAAAAATGGCGAGTGGAGGGGCGGCTGTACACAGGCTACACCACATTTCCGAACACCGTGAAAAAAGTTGAAAATACAACGTGCAGTGGAGTAATTTTTAACGAATTTCGAGGTAGTTTGGTAATGTGTTCAGCCACAGACTTGAGTCGGTTCGATAAATCTTCTCAATCGGAACTAAAGCTAAGGAGAAAACGGCGGAACGAAATAATCAATATAAATAAATGCATCCAAACACCGTCATACTTGTGATTTCCTTTGTTGAAGATTTTTAATGAGTTGGAGAACTGTATTTTCCTTTAGACTAGCCTGCCGTTGTGCCAAGGAATCACTCCACAAAGGATACAGTCATTTTGGTCTTCAGTATTATGGTGAATGTTGGAGTGATCCTCAGGCGGCTGACAGGTTTGATATTTATGGCAAATCAGGAGGCTGCAAGAGCTTTGGTTACAAAAATTGTGATGACCAAGACAGCCACGAATGTGTTGGAACTAGAAACAATAACTATGTTTATCGGATAGTAGGGGACGGAGGTAAGGAAAAACAACCAACCAAACAAACAAACAACAAACAAACCCACAAACAAACGAAAACATAAAAACATAAAAAAAAAAAAAAAAACGAAAACACATGTTGTCGAGACAGGATTATTGAGGGAAAAAGAAGCATAAAGATACAAAAGAAAAAGGACAGTGTAGACTTATAATATTGTTCTTTTTTATGATAAGCTGATGA
>JAHPZR010018778.1:7500-12500 GCA_019787425.1 Platygyra sinensis | reverse complement strand
AAGCACCTACATGTATATTATAATCGGTATCATTCTTATGCACAGGATCTGGACAACACGTCACGTGCGAGCGATCGTACTACAAGCTGGGATGTTATCAGGACAGACAGTGGTCCAGGGCTATGTCCGAACTTCTCATCAGTGACCGTGTCGAGTCAAACCAGGGACAAAGAGTCGATTGGAACAACTGGGAAGATTACTTACATGGGTTTGTACAAAATGCTAGTGAAGAAGCCTTGATATTTTGTTATCCTACATTCTCTCTGCTCACACTAAATATAATAACTTCACCCATGTATCTATTGTATGGCACAGTAGCTGAGTCGACCGAACCACTGAAGACCAGTCTCGAAAGTCACACGGATAACATAACAAATTATTTTATGATTGAGGAAATTACATAATTGTGGCTAAGAGCAAACCGATTAACATTTATCAGTGCAAATTAATGCAGGCGCATTTGCAGTTTTCTCCGTCATAAAATGAATGAGTAATCGTAGGAGTAACAAAAAGTTCTTTCAAAACTGTAACGTCGCTTTAAAGACTCACGCAATTTTAAATGAGTTTTCAAATATCGCTCATTTGCAAATCCTTAATTGCCCTCGCAATAGTTTTTAAGTGGAGGCGCGGTGACCTAATGGTTAGTGAGCTCCTACCCAGATCGAGCGGTCCGGTTTCGAGTCATGGCAGGGGACATTGTGTTGTATTCTTGGGCAAGACACTCTCGCATGTGTATTAATGGATACTGGCGAACTGTTGGGGTCCAAACTGAGGAGTGACCTGCGGTGGACTAGCATTCCTTTAAGTGGCACTATTAGTTCAAAACATTTTTAGTACCAATCGTTGCAATACATACGCTTTTTTTATACTATATTCTGAGCGATAATTCTCTAATGCATCGTCTAGCCTCTTATCCATTTATAAACTTGTATTCGTAGTCCGAAAAGGAGTTCATAAATTCTTTTGGAAGCTATTTTCTTTTTCTTTACAGTCTGGCTTGCCGTTGTTCCCAGGCTGCCTCTCAACGAGGATACACAATGTTTGGACTTCAGCACTACGGTGAATGCTGGTCAGGACCGGACTCATGTGACCTGTATTCTCGACATGGAGATTCCCAGCTGTGCATTGGTAAAAACTACACCAGATGCGATATTAATGACGAAAGTGAGTGCGCTGGAGAGAGCAACGCCAACTTCGTGTATCTTTTGCTAGAGGGTGAGTCGTGATCATTGATAAATGGTTTTCAGATAGAAACACACAATTTTAAATTTACAAAACATGTTTCGGATGATCAACATCCATCGTCAGTTGTGAATACAAGTGAACCGCTAGTCGGTGTTAATAAAGATAGCTAATAAAATGTATGAATACTAATTAAATAACAACGTGAAAGTGATGTAATAGAGAATACAATGATGAGAAGACAATGGGTATGGACAAGGAAAATTACATCCGAAACATGTTTTGTAAATTTAAAATTGTGTGTTTCTATCTGAAAGTTATTTCTTGTCTGCTATTAGTTCGAAAGTTTATAAATGGTTTTACAGTGAAAACAAGTATCTTTCTTACCGGGAACTTTGACAGATAACAATGACAAAGGCTCTGTCCACACCAGGCTGGCGCAATTTGAAAACGCAGCTAGGCCTACCGTCCACACTAATCCGCCTCTTAAACGGCGCTTTTCGAAAACGCCCCTCAAACCGGAGTAATTTGAAAACACCGTTTATTTTTTTCGTTTTCATACTGACAGAAAATATTTTGAAAACGGTGCTTTTTGAAAACGATGACGTCACGATTGTGATTTTCCTGCCCAGTGAGGGTTGTGTTTTTAAATTCCTCTGGCGTAGTGTGGATGGCATCAGTGAAGTAAAATATTGCACGAGAATTTCCCGCTTCAACATTGCAAAAATGACCAAGAATGTCAATACGCAATATGATTAATACCCTTTCTCAAGGCTCATTGCTATCCTAAAAAAATGCATTGCCATTTGTTTCTATTTTGAAAACAGTCCTGTTTTACAACTTTGCGCTATGATTGGTCCCGGAATCTACTAGATTAATTAACAACTACTCACCGAAGTGGAGGTGGCTAGCGGTGGATATTTACCGAGCCTCGAAGCGGATGAATTCTTCACTTGTCACGGCCGCAAACCGGGACGCCAATTTCTCTTGAGATGCTCGGAGCCCAGGATATTCGGAGTTTGACGTGCCAATCAGCGCACGCGTTTAACATTATCCACTGTTTTAGTATATACTAATTAACATTAGTAGAATTCTACTAGTACACTAATGCAAATGCTGTAATCTGATTGGCTGAGCCATTGCACACTATCAGCCATTAGTGTGCAGTGGCAGGAACTCGTCTACGAAATGGCGACGGTTATATTGTTTTGCCTAAGTTTTGGAGGAAAATTTTGATGAAAATGGATAATTAAAATCCTGGGAAGACTAAACGAAAGACATTTACGGTTTTCTAGACTTAAAAAAAGTTGAAATTATTGAAAAAATGATGCGCGCGCGTGCACGACTTCAATTTTAATTGCCAACTCAATCCGGGCGATCTTTTTAAGGTCCAAAGTTTAATAATACGTCGAGAAATAATAGGAAACCGTTATTTGAAGTAAACTTTAGTAAGAATTCTACTAAAACAATTAGATTATTCGCTCTCGATTTCTATGAGGTGATAGTTGATTCGGCCTTCGGCCTCATCAACTATCACCTCATAGAAATCTCGAGCTCATAATCTAATTGTTAATTATATCGAAAAGATTCCCTGAAGTACGTAGAAAATGAGATGCCTGTTTTTGTTTTTGTTTTTTGTTTTGTACTGTTTGAAAAAAGGAAAACGGCATCATTTCAATCGGCATAAATTTTGAGGGTCTCTAGATATTCCTCAGCGTAAAGGTCATGTGCCTGTCCTTCTTTTGTGCTTACTAGCGTGCAGAGACACATCTGCTACAGTATTTATACTTCTCGCTTCCTTTCCGTTTTATTTCAGAACCAGAAGAAGAACATGGCATCTAAGTAACATATAAAACACACTTTGCGTATGCAGTTACTTAGAGTTTGTGTTTTTTGATCATGTTAAAGTATGTGAATAAAAATTATAACAGAGCCTTCTGCGTGAAGTGTGTAAACTTTATTCTAGTTTTTTGTTGTTGTTGCTGAAGTCAAACATTTTTTATCACATTTTTTATGGAAAAGTCGTGAAACTAAGCAAATGTTCACAGTGAGAAATGCTAAAATTGTTTCAAGACGGCGTTTCGAAGTGTACCAATGCTTTTTCTGCTACAACAGATTATGCTTTTTGAAAAAAATGTACATAAAACGTTTGTCGGCACATGGCGCATGCTACACCAACTGATTACGCCAAGAAAAAAGTATGGCCCAGTCTATCTCGGGCAATTTTCTTAGCCGTAATTTTGCATCTCCGATAACCACTGCCTAGCTAAAAATGTTCATGGAGGTCAGTACTATTCTCAGCTGATGACTGTCAGTTGGTGTTCAACTAAAGTTTATTAAGACGATGCTCTAAATGTTTTTGTTTCTCCTTGTCTGACTTTCCTATCTTTCCTTTCTTGTAAAATGAATCTTCTTTGTCCATTACTTCGTACGTATCCTGCTTCTCTTTCGGCCTGAAAACAAAAACATTTAAGTTTCACAAATGGAATACCGACTAGTCTTAACAAGCATTCTTCCAGTTATGACGAAAAGCAATAAAAGAAACCAACTAGCGGGTACTAAATAACAAATAAAATTAATAAGCGAGAAAAACCCTATTTACAGCTAATTTCTCTTGATGGCCTCATTTAAAGTCATGTCATAAGTAATTGCAAGAAGCGAACCATAGTGGCGTGTGAAATTTAAGCTTTGCGGCAGAGGCGAGATGACAAAAAATGTCAGATTACGTCATATTTTTAATGTTTTGATCTAGGATCTAAGCGAGAGTAAGGGAAGGTATTCTTTAATGGGTTAAGATAGCATTCTTGATCTCAAGTTGTCTCCATTTTTACAGTGACAAACTGATGTCTGGTATTGATTTTCCAGGTGTTATAACGTCCCTAGTCTAAAATCATTTACAAGAGATTTGCTATATGAGAAATTGGTTAAAGATCATAACTAGCATAGCTCACATCGTGTTGGTTGAGCAGGTTCCACAAGCACGTTTGCACATCATGTTAATGGTTCCTATGCTAGCTGTTGGAGCGTACTCACTGCAATACCCACGGGATGCATATTCATTGCACTCGTCTGAATAATCCTTGCAATCTGTCAGAAAACGAGAATAAAATTAACAAGCAATATATCATCCATATATTACCCTCAAAGTGGAAAGGTAGGCAATGTGGTTCACTCGCATTTTATTCACAATACTGATTGGATTCTCACGTGCTTATCAGTCGCATAACAAAGTCGATAAGATTTTACACCCTAGACTGTTTGTAATTCAGTGTTAGAACAATAAAGCAACTGAACTAATATGAACAATAATATGACTAATACTCTCTTACGTACGTTAATTAGCCCCATTATATACTGGGGGTTTCTCATAGTTGCACTCTTACTATGGAGGCCTAATAATATACCAGCACTGTATTCAAAGCGTGATGTTTATTCCGCAAGAATTATTTTAAGCAAACTAAACAACCAGATGAACAAGTAAACATTGAATGAGATAAGAAAGAAATAAAAATAGAGCTCCTGTCTTACCGTTGTCTTCGACAGTCATCTTGTTGTCGTCATAGTTATATTCAGCATAATTAGCTGATTCAGGATTTCCTGTAGACTGCAGTTCGTCGCTGTTGATGTCCAATTTATCATCGTTGTATCGTTGGCGATGTTGTCTATGACGGCTTTTGGCAGATTTAAGGTGTTCTGATTGGTCTATTTCATATTCTCCACTTGGCTTTTCGGCAGGTTTTTTGTCTTTTGGATGTCTACGTTCACCACCGACAGGCTGGGCGTTCTCTCTGTTTTTGAAATAATGACGATGACGATGG
>JAHPZR010018778.1:0-2500 GCA_019787425.1 Platygyra sinensis | reverse complement strand
ATTTATCCAATGAATTACGTTTGGTAGCTCATCGGTGGGAGCTTGATGGAGAGAGGTCTCTTATAGAAGAGACGACACTTAGTAGGTAAGGGGGTCTTTTTTTATTTTTGAGCAATCATACAGATATAATACCTCAATGAAAAAACAATTAACATTTGCAGGCTGATAATCATAGTGTTGATTATCACGCTCAGATTAGAAAGCTAGCAAAACTTCCTAATTCTTCTCTCGTGCAGTTAGTCTATTCTATGCTGCTGTATCTAATTTCTTTCTCTTCCTATTGGGGGCGCTCATTGGAATAGGGGTGCTTTTTAGAAACGACCCTTGAGGGGAGCGTTAATTAGAATGAGGGCTCGAATTTTTAAGGAGATCTCTAAACTGAATCACTACGTCTTGATACTCTTCTTCACGGGAGTTATGAATTCGAATATTTCTATTATTCAGAAATACACAATCTTACCTTTCAATATCTTAGTGACAACTTGTTGTGCTGTTCGTCCCATTTGTGTGTAGTCGGCCCTAAAAATATGCTCACTATGTGGAAAGCTTGCCATTGCATGAAGCTGCAATTTACTGTAAAGATTACCAACACCAACACAGTACATTTCCACTCCATACGACCTGATGTCCATGGACGGCGTGATAACGTCATCAATTGATCTTCCTGCCACTAGGAGAACCATCGCTCTTGGCACATGCGCTCTACCAGAGCTGCTAAATAGGTAGCGCTTTGCTACTTGCAAACCACGGCCAATGTAAGTTCCTGGTCCATCTGTTCCCGGAAATTGGACTGTCGACAACGCCTGATCTATGTTCTGTATGTCAAAGTACGTGTGGAAATTGAAGATAACGAAAGCCTCGAGAGAGAACACGACGACTCCCACACGAGTCATGTCGTGGCCTATCGAGAATGAATGGACTACAGCGCTTACAAAGGTGAGAATTTGCTGGAAGTTTTGTTCGTTCCCCACGGAAGAAGATCCATCGATCAAGAAAGCAAGGTCCAGAATGACTATAAAGGCAAATTGACGAATAAAATATATCAGATCACTGAAGACTTCATTAATGGTCTTTTAATTAATGAAAAAGCCTCTATTAGGACGAAGTCATTCAGCGACAACATTTACCTTCCATTCCTTTGGCTCCTCCCATACTTCCTCCTCCAGCGCCACCCATATTGGCTCCACCAAAGCCCCCTCCAATGCCGCCACCAATGCCACCTCCTATACCGACACCTCCCATACCTCCACCCATTCCTCCTCCACCAAAATTTCCATTTCCACCAATACTTCCCATATTACCACCCATAGACCCTGCACCCACACCAACACCCATGTTGCCTCCAACTCCTCCCATTATGTTCCCACCACCTCCACCAATCATGTTGCTACCTCCTCCTCCTCCCATCATTCCACCACCACCCATCATGCCACCGCCACCACCTCCAATAGTTCCCCCACCACCAATCATACCACCTCCCACGCTTCCAGCACCACCAACTGTACCTCCCACACCTCCCATGTTCCCTCCAATGCCTCCTCCCATATTCCCGCCAATTCCTCCCATGCCACCAGCACCAACACCACCCATCATGCCGCCACCTCCAGCCATACCACCAACTCCAGCCATACCACCACCTCCAGCCAAGCCACCACCACCACCCGCACCAAGTCCTCCTCCCATATTACCACCGAGTCCAACTCCCATACTTCCCCCAATACCTGTGTTGACTCCAGCACCACCAACAGCACCCCCTCCCATGCTTCCTGCTACTCCACCAGTCATTCCACCTGGTACTCCTTAAAAGAAATAAAAGAGATTTTACGTAATACTTTATAACTGTTTTGTTTAATGTTTAAGCCGTAAACAACAGCATCAAAGAAATATTTTTTAAAGATAGTTTTAAATTCAAGATAGATTAAATCAGTTTTCACAAACCAAGCACGATTTTATCTTCCATATTTATTTAACAGTTCAAAACGATGGACTCAATAGAGCAATTTCGATACTTTTAAATTTTGCCTGAAACAATAGACCTCAGTACGAGGCTCTGTAGAATAAATACAGAGTTCGGGGGGTTTGTTCCCAAGAGCCTCGTCGTGTTGAGGTCTATTGTGAAAGGCTGAATTTTAATATATCGAAATTGGTCTATTTATTGATCTAATTTCGAGGAGAAAATAAAACAGATTTAACTTACAATAACAGAATGTCAAAGGCATAAACAATTTCTTGATAAGAAAGGATAACAAGCAATTCAAAGCAAAAGCTCTTTTGTGATCGTTCATGTAATGCTTAGTTATGTCCAGTCTTTTGTTCTTACATATGTTATTATAGTTTTGAGATATTACACTGGAAAAGTTGAAAATTTACAGAGTATGTAAATAACATGTAATTAACATGTAAATCATCAAAAAGAGACTGTAAAGATTAATTTACATGATTTTTCCCCATTTACATGTTTGTGGAGTTCCATGTAAAAAACATGTAAATATTTCCAGTG
>JAHPZR010018776.1:60000-62500 GCA_019787425.1 Platygyra sinensis | reverse complement strand
AGGCACGGCTGTAAGACGAGTTATCAGCAAGTGCATTAAGTGCAGAAGGTGGAACGCAAAGCCTGAAAAACAAATCATGGCCCCGCTACCTATAGCACGCATTACGCCAAGAGATCCCCCCTTTACGTCGGTCGGCATCAACTATTTTGGCCCTATACCTGTCAAGTTGAAGAGAAGCCGAGTGAAAAGATATGGATGTATCTTTGCCTGTCTAACCATGAGAGCAATCCATATTGACGTGTCGCAGGATTTGTCCACCGATTCCTTTTTGTTGGCGTTTACCAGATTTGTGAGCAGACGTGGAGCCCCGTCTGAAGTCTACAGTGACAACGGCACTAACTTTAGAGGAGCAGAATGTGAAGTAAAAAGAGCACTTGAGACGTGGAATCAGCCACGCATCACCGAGAGCATGCGCAGACGCGATGTCCAATGGTATTTTAATCCTCCTTACGCCAGTCACCGAGGAGGCGCCTGGGAAAGGATGATTCGATCTGTTCGTAGAATTCTGCGCGCCCTACTTGGAACACAGATCGTCAACGACGAGACACTTCTCACCATCACGACGGAAATAGAAAAAATCCTGAACGACCGTCCACTCACGAAACTGAGTGAAGATCCAAAGGACCTGGAACCCTTAACCCCGAACCATCTTCTGTTGTCTCACCGTAATCACTGTCTCGCCCCAGGAGACTGCATCTGCAGATACACACGGTGCTGGAGGCAAAGTCAATATCTAAGTAATATCTTCTGGAGGAGATGGGTAGACGAATATTTGCTATCGCTGCAAGAAAGACAAAAGTGGTTTCGTCCTCACAGAAATTTGGCAGTGGGAGATCTAGTCCTCATTACTGATCAACATAGTCCACGAGGACAGTGGCCAATGGGTATTGTGGAAGAAGTTATGGCGGACCGCAATGGGGATGTTCGCCAAGCCATGGGTTAGAACGGCCAGATGTATCTTGACGAGAGATTTCAGGAAACTGTGTTTACTAGAAGCGGCCAGTGTTTGAAAGCACCTCTACGGCAAATGAAGAAAGAGGTTCAGATTGATGAAGTACCCTTGCTAGAACTAATGCCCGAACATTGTTTAAAGATTGCGACATTAATTTTCTATTGTGCTTTAGATTGCCTAATTAAGAAGAGTGTACGTATAAGGAAATCCTCTATAGGTCTTTTTCGAGTTTCACTTCTTTGTTATAGAAAGGCAAGGACAAGTGCCTTTCGAGGCCGGCATGTTACAGCGAAACCTTCAAATTAGGTTTTTTGGTTTGTTTCCCTTTGTTTTCTTTTAATTAACTGTTCGTCTATTTTTGGTATTTAGCACTAGTTCATTAGTCGTTAGTATTCGTGATTGTTCGCTTTATTGTTTGTAGGAATGCTTTTTTTCGTTACTTCGTGTTGTTACGTAATCACTTGTCAAGCCTTTTTAGAATAAATAGGACCTAGGTCTTCGTTTTTTTACGCCACTTTTAAGTTTTGAAGCAGCGAGTTTTTTTATCTCGTGAGTCAGGACACCGTTAAGGTAAACCTTTCTTCGTATTATCCGTTCCTTCTTGTTTGTTATTTTGGTTAGCTATTATTTTCTATTACTAATTTTTCTATTTTTCTGGTTTATATGTAGTACCGTACGAGTGCAAGTCGATAAAGGTTTTAATACACGACTACGCGTAACTTCGGTTACAGTGCGTATAGCAATAATGCCTAACAGAGAGCTTTAGAACCGCATTTTGGTATAGGCTGAGCGCTAACTAATTTCATCTAGTAATTTTTCACATACGTGTGCTGAGAATTCCTTGTTTAAATCCAGTTTCTGATTTATGCGGGACGGTTTGCAGGAGAATTTTAAGCCAGCTTTGGACCTTGCTGAAAACGGCGAAACTATATTTACTGCAGGTCAATCCATGTCATTGATTTGTCCGAGTTTAATACGATGGTTTCTGTCTTTATGTTATAATCAATTGAGTCAAGCATTGTACCTGTTTCTATAGCTTTAATCAAAGTTGGTTCCAAATTGACGGCAGCTGTTGCGTCATTCAGGGCTTCTTGGTAATTTTCTTTTGAAGAGGATTGAAACAATCAGGCACAGAATTAAAAGCAATAAGGTCGTAGAGATATTTAAACATCGTCTTATCTTTCAATGTTTTAAAAGACCCATCTCTCAAATCAAGAGTACGCAGATTGACTATCAAGACGGGTTTGTGCTGAAGAATTCGAGTCTTCGGGTGAAGAAAAGAAACGAACGGAAATTAGGCAATTAAGGTGGCTCGATCGGATTTTAAAGTCACGATACCGTTCAACTTTGAGCGACTAGAGCACCACCATTATCAATCCAACAGAAGATCAAACGTTAGTGGTGTGCTTGAGAAAGATGAAAGTTTCAAATGGGGTACATTTCACCAAGATCTGAGTTACCATAGCAACGAAATGACGCCATGTCCCATTTTACATAAGACCGAATAACTTGCCACCAGACATAATTTCGGAAATACGACGTTGGGAT
>JAHPZR010018776.1:45000-55000 GCA_019787425.1 Platygyra sinensis | reverse complement strand
TATTGTATTAGATAATAAACTAATAGACCAATTTCGATATCTTAAAATTCAGCCTAAGACAATAGACTTCAGCGAAAGGCTTCAGGGAATAAACCCCGCAAACACTGTAGTTATTCCCCGAACCTCGTGTTAAGGTCATGAATTTTAATATATCAAAATTGGTCTTTTGGGAGTTATGTTTCTCACCTTTTAGAGTATCATCATCAAAATCAACTTTTTCATCAGAAGGGTCTGGGCCTAGAGCTGGGCCTGGAGCTGGGCCTGGAGCAGGGCCTGGAGCTGGGCCTGGAGCTGGTACTTGGGCTATGACTGATTTATTTAAAAGCTTTTAGCACGGTTTTCATTTGAGTGTCGAAAACTAATTGGTTTTGCATAGTTATGCTACACTATTGGCTTAAAAAACTCGCGCCTCTTTTTCAACCAATCACAAGTGAAACCAAAACACCTTAGTTGGCGCCACACGCTTTCCCGCGCTTTACTTCAGCAACATGCGTTTACTTCGAGTGTTGATTGGTTCACTGGATTGTCCGTGTGCTTTGTGATTGGCTAGAGTGACTACTTTGGTTTTGGTTTTACGTCACTCAATTGAAAACTGCTCTGTTGCATAACTATCAACAATAATTTAAACAGAATAAAAATTAATGACAAGTAGTAATAAATAAATCATTTTTAGTGCATGACAACTGCCTAGAGTTACATTTGATATTTACTTTCCATTGCTTTGTAATCAGTGACAGTGACTGGGGCATTTTTGACACATCAGGAGTGATTTAGCTGTGAGCATTAAAATATATTACGAGACCAAGAGTGACTAATGTTGATATTGACGTTACAAACACCATGGTGTCCAGTTCTCCTTGCTCGCCTTATGCCACCCTGGTCAGGACAGCTTCCTAGCAGAATTTTAATAATTCCCTACAACCAGCGATAGTCTGACACAGTTTTCTGTTTTCGATCACACCTTTCTTTTTTATCACTTGAGTACTTTTAAGGATATATCGAGACAATGAGCAATTCTCAGTCATCAACAGTTGCCCTTTGAGAAATGATTAGACCGTAGGAAACAGTTGAATATTCGAATATAAGGCGGGAGAGCTCGTTCGTTTAATACGGAAGTCAAATGACCTAAATCATGGGGAACTTCAGTGATACCAAGTGGTCGCTTTCGCAATTTCTGTATATGAAATACCTATGGCTGAGTAACGTAAAAAAAATACATAAAACAGCAGTAATTTTAATTATGAAGCAAAATTTGAACACTGCATTCAAGAGAAACCAGATCTACAATACAGACAACATGCGCAAATGGATTCAAAATGTGTCAACAAGTTTGAATCGAATACCCACCTCAGTTCTTCACCTCAGCATAAAACAGAGAGAAATCTTTGATTCAGATGACTCGGTTGCCTGTGGAGAAACGTGCTTTAATTACCGATCAAACTGAAATATCCTTCAAAATCGCTAACTTTCTTAGTACAATTTTAGATATAATTTACACTTTTTGAGTTATTTTTTTGTAAAAAAAATACCTCTTAGTCGGCGCGTCGGGTATGTTATGGACGGTGGTTCAGTGAGTGGATCAGTGGTTCAGTGGATCAGTGGATCAGTGAGAGATGTATGTATGTCACACCAATCAGATTGGATCTACTATTAAACACCAATCAAATTTCTTGTTGTAAAGGTAAATGGTATGTGAGAAGATTTGATCCCGATACAGTTAAGAACGGCCATATTTATTCTTCTGTAAAAGAGGAGGAAGTATTCATATATTGGGTTTATCTCGACATTTTCTGTTGGTTAGGCTGAGGATTTTGTGGGTGGGTTTGATAGTCATTAGCAATTCGATAATCAGTCAAAGAAACATAGCGTCTGGGATCATGCATAACTGCGAGCATGCGATGAAGG
Source organism: Platygyra sinensis (assembly GCA_019787425.1). Lineage (NCBI taxonomy): Eukaryota > Metazoa > Cnidaria > Anthozoa > Scleractinia > Merulinidae > Platygyra > Platygyra sinensis. The sequence continues at coordinate 53,095 of JAHPZR010018776.1, read as the reverse complement.
GCGAGCTTTTCCCATTATGTAAGGTTTTGAATTAAATGAGTGTTAGCCGCTCTACTACTAACGTTGATGTGGTTTCTAGGATAGGAACAATTGTATTTAAGGGGGCGGAATGCAGTAGAGGGAATGTGAAGAGGTTGTGACCAGGTTCGAATCGTTTGCGTGTTGTAGTGAAACCTAAATATTGCTGCAGAGTCGAGAGCGAGTCGTTAATTTCAGCATCCATTGATCAGTTTCAACGAGAAAAGCGAAGAGACAACGATTAATTTCGTCAACAGAACAAAACGAAATAATTCTGTGACGATTTTACATTTATAATGGTTCTTGTTTACTACTGGGATGAGAAGATATGTTATAAATGAAACTTAATCTTTTCTCGTCAATGTTATCAGGGTTTTCGCTTTATCACATTAATAGCCAGCACGGCGAATTGTAGTAGAAGAAAAATAAAATTTCTTGTTTAAGATAACTTAAGTGAGGTAAATGAAGTCTTGGGAGTTCTATGTTTGTGTTAAGTGCAAGGACTTTGCTGATTGAATAATAAAGACTGACGTGTATGTTGCCGGTTTGTGATTTTTAGTCCGGTTTGGAGGGGATTGTGACAGTTACATAATATATATCGCGTTGTTTCAGTGTAATGGTGACGAGTAATGAACGAGATGAGCTTTGCGTTTTGAAGTAGTTCATGAGTCAGTAGTAAACGAATGGGAAGAGATACTTTATTTCAGGTTACAAAGGGTAACTTGATACTTTTGTTTTTCACAACGAGTAAACTCAATTAGAGGTCACGAATCGTCGCTTCTAGTTCAAAGGACATATTTTAGAGGAGACGAGACTATTTAGATTTGAAACCGTCAGTTTTAACGTTTACAAAATAAGTGGAAGTGACAATTGTTTTGTTCTTGTATGCAAATGTAACTAAATATCGTTGTTTTAGTTACAAAGGGTAATTTGACACCCTTGTTTTTCACAATGGAGTAAATTCAATTAGAGGTGATGATTCGTGAGCACTTGTTTCCCCGAGATGTTTGCTATTTTTAGTTAGAAATGGTAACTTGACACTTCTGTTTTTCACAAGGGAGTAAATTCAATTAGAGCTGACGAATCGTCACCACTTGATCCCATGAAATGTTTGAACAAAGAAAACGAGATATTGCTATATTTTTAGTTACAAATGGTAACTTAACACTTGTTTTTCACATGGGAGTAAACTCAGTTAGAGCTAACAAGTTATGTCCTCTTGTTCCCAGGATATTAAACAAAAAAGAAATTAACATGTTTGGGCAGCTTTTAGGTGTCTGCAGCAGAGGTTTGATATGGTTAATTCGAGGACATTTTATGATACTCGTTTCAGTCCGAGATCTTTTTTGTTAAAGGTAAACAAAAGTATGAAAACTGTTCAAAATAATGTTCAGTTTGAAGACTGTGTGGCACCAAGTTAAACTACAAAGTTATCAGTAAACCAGGTTTAAACGAGTCAAAGAGCTTATTTCTCTTTCTTGCTATTTTTTATTTATTTTTTTGTGAAAAAAATTCTTCTTACTCGGCGCATCGGGTATGTTATGGACGGGTCAATGTGATGGTGCAATAAGAGGCTTAACCCTTTAGTGCCCAAGGGGTCTCCCTTTGACGAGTAAAATCGTCTGGCGTCAGACAGTAAAATCTATGTCACTGTTGGGCATTAAAGGGTTAAACAGTTCGTGTCTAGTCGTTGTTGTCAGTTGTTGTGCTACAGATTGATCAGTTGATTGCTTGGCTATAGTCATCAGTGAATCAACAAGGACTGCTTGCAGATAAGAAACGTGAGGGTAGATGTTCGGGTGATTATTAACCATGACGTCATCAGTGAAATGAACGATGATGCAATAATATGGTTTGTGTTGATCAAGTGTTATGGTGTCTACAGTAATAAATGAGTCATCGAGGGGGTCTCTGGAATGCGCATTGCGTTGTGACTGTAGTGCTGGGAAAACAGCTATTTTTTAGAAGCGCGGTTATAAGATCTACGATCTTTCTTGTCGTCTCTAACCCATACCTTACTTACAACAGTTTTGACCTACATGTACTATATTTCTGTTATTCCATCCACAAAAATAATATAGGTATTAAATCATCATCTGTCAATACTCCATGTTTTATTATGGAAGCACACAATACCCATATATGGCTTGCCCCTCTACAAAAAAAAAAAAAAATTCACAGCCCTTTTTGCGCAACAACTCAAAAACCTACAGAAAAACAGTCACCCATTCTCCCCCCCCCCCCCTTCCACCAGCCCATTTATTCCAACAAAAAACTCCCACACGCTTAGCGTGCCTATATTTTATCCATACCCTCTTGCGACAACTTCAGATGACAACTTATCTTAGCGATATAAGATCGTATGTACATCAGATTCTCAGTTTCTTTCTCGCTGTACATTACATTGTAGCCAAACAAAAATTGTCAAATTAACTAAATTATCACTGTAAAGAGTCGCTTAAATGCTCCCATTTTCATAATCTTTTAATTAAAAAAATAACTCTTGCACGCCTTGCGTGCCTATGTTTTTAAATAGTCTCTCGACTTCCGCTGCCCTTATGCTTTTGTTCTCGACAAAGTTTTGAGGTCTGGAATTAACTTTAAATTAAAGCATTTTTAGTTATTAGGTAAAATGTGAACAGTTCATGTTAACGAGAAACCAGATCTAAAATGCAAACAGTACTTATAAATTCAAAATGCGTCAACAAAGGGTATAAATATAAATATATCCTATCGAATACCTACCTCAGACGCTCGCCTCGGCGGCTAACAGACGATTCAAATGACTCGGTGGCCTACAGAGAAACGTTTACAGCAATTACTGTACGGGTCGTTGAGAAATATTGGAAAACTTTAAGTTTCTGAATCGACGAAATTAACGTCGGCACTGCGCACAGCCAACTTTACGTGCGTTCGAAAACGACTGAAAATGACATCAAATAACAAGCGCAAAATAATAATCAAAATAGGGGATTTCCCACATTCCATACATGAGAGATCATGGATGATAAAAGTCATTGGTTGTTTACCATTTACATGGGGAAACCGGTTGGTCGATGGTTCGTGCAAATGGAAAGCAAAATTCCCAGTTGAAAATTTCCGTTTGAGAAAGCGTGTACCATTTGAACAACAGACCCAACTTACCGAAAGAGGCTAGGACGAGTTTGGACATCTTCAAAATGGCGGCTGAGCTCGTCTTATTGAGCGAGGCTCTAGATGCCTCAATTGACGAGGAACTACTTCTCGATCGTGAGGAAGACGAGGAATTCCAAGTAATAGCGGCCACTTCAGCTTTCATGAAGAGAGAGCTGAAGAGAAATGTTGGGTTTTGCGAGGTTGTGGTGCCTTCTTATTCAATCGAGGAGTTTAGATCGCACTTCCGTATGACAAAAACCACTTTCGAAGTTCTTGCATGAGAGTTGGCAGCTACAGGTGCAATCCCCACAGGAAATCGTTTTGGAAGAAAACCAATACCATTACAGAAGCCATGTTGACGCATCTCACGTGACGGAGATCAAAAAGTTGGCATATGGCCTGGAACTGGTTTCGAATGGCAAATGGTAAGCACATTTTCCGTTCGGATACTCCGTTTGGGAATTTTGGACTACCTCTCGAGACGTTCCGTTTATTTTGGAAAATTTCCGTTCGGGCAAACCAAAACGGTCTTACCATTTACATCCCAACCGAAATTTCCGGAATTTTTCGGTAAATGGTAAACAACCATTGGGAGATCAACACACCCATGTGGCGTGATCTTAATCTGGCAAACTCGCTGAATCGTACACGTTACGATCGGAGTGTCAGAGAAAGGATTCGAAAAGTCGCGTGTATGTTACTCACGGTTTCTGTACACTAACAAAAATTAATTTTACTTGGCTTCTCATCTTCGATTACAACAACTTATTAGTAACTCTTTTCAACGCTAAAAGATTGATTTTCAATTGTCAGGTAGGGGGTAGGTATGAATGACCTTCTGTGATATCAACATAATACGTGTCGCTTTGACACGAAGCGACACAAACAAATCCTCCAAGAAAACATCCCCGGAACGTACGAGTAACGCACGCGGACGAACTTCACTTGCTCCTAATGACCTCCCAAGGGTTTTCTAATCTAAAAGACACGGTGATTGGCTTCTAAGAATAGAAGAAGCGTGTGAAATATTTGTTGCTTGGAGTTGGCGCACGTAAAGTTGGCTGTGCGCAGTGCCGACGTTAATTTCGTCGATTCAGAAACTTAAAGTTTTCCAATATTTCTCAACGACCCGTACAGTAATTGCTGTAAACGTTTCTCTGTAGGCCACCGAGTCATTTGAATCGTCTGTTAGCCGCCGAGGCGAGCGTCTGAGGTAGGTATTCGATAGGATATATTTATATTTATACCCTTTGTTGACGCATTTTGAATTTATAAGTACTGTTTGCATTTTAGATCTGGTTTCTCGTTAACATGAACTGTTCACATTTTACCTAATAACTAAAAATGCTTTAATTTAAAGTTAATTCCAGACCTCAAAACTTTGTCGAGAACAAAAGCATAAGGGCAGCGGAAGTCGAGAGACTATTTAAAAACATAGGCACGCAAGGCGTGCAAGAGTTATTTTTTTAATTAAAAGATTATGAAAATGGGAGCATTTAAGCGACTCTTTACAGTGATAATTTAGTTAATTTGACAATTTTTGTTTGGCTACAATGTAATGTACAGCGAGAAAGAAACTGAGAATCTGATGTACATACGATCTTATATCGCTAAGATAAGTTGTCATCTGAAGTTGTCGCAAGAGGGTATGGATAAAATATAGGCACGCTAAGCGTGTGGGAGTTTTTTGTTGGAATAAATGGGCTGGTGGAAGGGGGGGGGGGGGAGAATGGGTGACTGTTTTTCTGTAGGTTTTTGAGTTGTTGCGCAAAAAGGGCTGTGAATTTTTTTTTTTTTTGTAGAGGGGCAAGCCATATATGGGTATTGTGTGCTTCCATAATAAAACATGGAGTATTGACAGATGATGATTTAATACCTATATTATTTTTGTGGATGGAATAACAGAAATATAGTACATGTAGGTCAAAACTGTTGTAAGTAAGGTATGGGTTAGAGACGACAAGAAAGATCGTAGATCTTATAACCGCGCTTCTAAAAAATAGCTGTTTTCCCAGCACTACAGTCACAACGCAATGCGCATTCCAGAGACCCCCTCGATGACTCATTTATTACTGTAGACACCATAACACTTGATCAACACAAACCATATTATTGCATCATCGTTCATTTCACTGATGACGTCATGGTTAATAATCACCCGAACATCTACCCTCACGTTTCTTATCTGCAAGCAGTCCTTGTTGATTCACTGATGACTATAGCCAAGCAATCAACTGATCAATCTGTAGCACAACAACTGACAACAACGACTAGACACGAACTGTTTAACCCTTTAATGCCCAACAGTGACATAGATTTTACTGTCTGACGCCAGACGATTTTACTCGTCAAAGGGAGACCCCTTGGGCACTAAAGGGTTAAGCCTCTTATTGCACCATCACATTGACCCGTCCATAACATACCCGATGCGCCGAGTAAGAAGAATTTTTTTCACAAAAAAATAAATAAAAAATAGCAAGAAAGAGAAATAAGCTCTTTGACTCGTTTAAACCTGGTTTACTGATAACTTTGTAGTTTAACTTGGTGCCACACAGTCTTCAAACTGAACATTATTTTGAACAGTTTTCATACTTTTGTTTACCTTTAACAAAAAAGATCTCGGACTGAAACGAGTATCATAAAATGTCCTCGAATTAACCATATCAAACCTCTGCTGCAGACACCTAAAAGCTGCCCAAACATGTTAATTTCTTTTTTGTTTAATATCCTGGGAACAAGAGGACATAACTTGTTAGCTCTAACTGAGTTTACTCCCATGTGAAAAACAAGTGTTAAGTTACCATTTGTAACTAAAAATATAGCAATATCTCGTTTTCTTTGTTCAAACATTTCATGGGATCAAGTGGTGACGATTCGTCAGCTCTAATTGAATTTACTCCCTTGTGAAAAACAGAAGTGTCAAGTTACCATTTCTAACTAAAAATAGCAAACATCTCGGGGAAACAAGTGCTCACGAATCATCACCTCTAATTGAATTTACTCCATTGTGAAAAACAAGGGTGTCAAATTACCCTTTGTAACTAAAACAACGATATTTAGTTACATTTGCATACAAGAACAAAACAATTGTCACTTCCACTTATTTTGTAAACGTTAAAACTGACGGTTTCAAATCTAAATAGTCTCGTCTCCTCTAAAATATGTCCTTTGAACTAGAAGCGACGATTCGTGACCTCTAATTGAGTTTACTCGTTGTGAAAAACAAAAGTATCAAGTTACCCTTTGTAACCTGAAATAAAGTATCTCTTCCCATTCGTTTACTACTGACTCATGAACTACTTCAAAACGCAAAGCTCATCTCGTTCATTACTCGTCACCATTACACTGAAACAACGCGATATATATTATGTAACTGTCACAATCCCCTCCAAACCGGACTAAAAATCACAAACCGGCAACATACACGTCAGTCTTTATTATTCAATCAGCAAAGTCCTTGCACTTAACACAAACATAGAACTCCCAAGACTTCATTTACCTCACTTAAGTTATCTTAAACAAGAAATTTTATTTTTCTTCTACTACAATTCGCCGTGCTGGCTATTAATGTGATAAAGCGAAAACCCTGATAACATTGACGAGAAAAGATTAAGTTTCATTTATAACATATCTTCTCATCCCAGTAGTAAACAAGAACCATTATAAATGTAAAATCGTCACAGAATTATTTCGTTTTGTTCTGTTGACGAAATTAATCGTTGTCTCTTCGCTTTTCTCGTTGAAACTGATCAATGGATGCTGAAATTAACGACTCGCTCTCGACTCTGCAGCAATATTTAGGTTTCACTACAACACGCAAACGATTCGAACCTGGTCACAACCTCTTCACATTCCCTCTACTGCATTCCGCCCCCTTAAATACAATTGTTCCTATCCTAGAAACCACATCAACGTTAGTAGTAGAGCGGCTAACACTCATTTAATTCAAAACCTTACATAATGGGAAAAGCTCGCCCTTCATCGCATGCTCGCAGTTATGCATGATCCCAGACGCTATGTTTCTTTGACTGATTATCGAATTGCTAATGACTATCAAACCCACCCACAAAATCCTCAGCCTAACCAACAGAAAATGTCGAGATAAACCCAATATATGAATACTTCCTCCTCTTTTACAGAAGAATAAATATGGCCGTTCTTAACTGTATCGGGATCAAATCTTCTCACATACCATTTACCTTTACAACAAGAAATTTGATTGGTGTTTAATAGTAGATCCAATCTGATTGGTGTGACATACATACATCTCTCACTGATCCACTGATCCACTGAACCACTGATCCACTCACTGAACCACCGTCCATAACATACCCGACGCGCCGACTAAGAGGTATTTTTTTACAAAAAAATAACTCAAAAAGTGTAAATTATATCTAAAATTGTACTAAGAAAGTTAGCGATTTTGAAGGATATTTCAGTTTGATCGGTAATTAAAGCACGTTTCTCCACAGGCAACCGAGTCATCTGAATCAAAGATTTCTCTCTGTTTTATGCTGAGGTGAAGAACTGAGGTGGGTATTCGATTCAAACTTGTTGACACATTTTGAATCCATTTGCGCATGTTGTCTGTATTGTAGATCTGGTTTCTCTTGAATGCAGTGTTCAAATTTTGCTTCATAATTAAAATTACTGCTGTTTTATGTATTTTTTTTACGTTACTCAGCCATAGGTATTTCATATACAGAAATTGCGAAAGCGACCACTTGGTATCACTGAAGTTCCCCATGATTTAGGTCATTTGACTTCCGTATTAAACGAACGAGCTCTCCCGCCTTATATTCGAATATTCAACTGTTTCCTACGGTCTAATCATTTCTCAAAGGGCAACTGTTGATGACTGAGAATTGCTCATTGTCTCGATATATCCTTAAAAGTACTCAAGTGATAAAAAAGAAAGGTGTGATCGAAAACAGAAAACTGT
>JAHPZR010018776.1:0-40000 GCA_019787425.1 Platygyra sinensis | reverse complement strand
CTTTAATCCCACCTGGCACCATTGGACGAACTACGAGCGAGTTGCCATGCCAGACACTGGCAACCTATTTTTGGTGCCAAATAATAAGCTTGAAGATACAAAATGTTTCATACTTTTCACTTTTTACAATTTGATATGGTTTTTTGAATAGTTAATCCCTTTTCATGAAAAGCGAACACAATCTCCAGTGAGAAAGTAGCCTGATTTCAATGCGTTTCCTGTTAAGCTACATTGACATCAGGGCAGTTAAGTTTTTCCCGTCTGTTTAATCCTGATTGGTCAATTCAAATTTCTGGTGCGCCAGCTGTATGCAAGGTATACAACATCTTGATATGTGGAAAACACCTGTACATGAGGTTTTGGAGTACGTACTTGTTTTCAACTGACACCTTATGTGATACCTAATCACAAAGTAGATAAGCGAGACATCTTTTCAACAATAAAATAGAGTGAAAACTGTGTTGAGTGGACCGCACATTAAGCAGACACCCTCTATTAAGTGGACACCAGCTTGTGTCCCAAAATTTTCTCCTGACCTCTTCTCAGGTTTAACTTAAAAGAGCAACCATGATGATAGTAACAACAAGAATGTCACCAAACAACAGCTTTAAAGAGCAAAACAATAGTTCTGCATGTGATACAGAAATATTTGTACACTTCTTTGCTGTCTCTGCAAAACAAGAACATCGAATGACCAAGTTCTGCATAGTCTAAGGAACGCAAATGATGACAGCTCATTTTTCATTTTCCATTTGGAATTGAAGGGTGACATTGCATATTTAGCCTTAGCATGTTGTTAGAGCCATTGGCATGCTGAACAGATCTAGACTATTTGCAATTTTGTTGGTACAATATAAATCCATTTTTGACTAGACATTATACTCAATGCGGCTTAAGCTTGCTATTGATAGACACATTACATGGTGTCGCATTTGACATCACACTGATTTAGAAGACCAAAAACAAAGGAAGTCTCCCCCTCATTCATAAGCAGTTGACCTACTTAGCAAATTATGCATAAAACAATTGCATGTATTTGGCTGTATCACTTCAAGAAGAGAAGACACCATTGGAAGTATTTATAATAATGTTATTCACTGCTGCCATATTGGATTTCATGTCAATTGTACAACACTGAAGCAGGTCAAAATAACAAACATCCACAGCTGTTGCAAACTCAATAATCAAAGGACCGGAAATAAGATCAGTGAACTCAACATGTCCATGTTTGTTTCTGAAAGGCGTCCACGCCGTTGATCGGGACAAATTTGGCCCATACTTATCTGCCCATCTGCCCCAAGATTGAACTTGTCATTTCGACAGCAGCAAAATTAAGCTTAGCTCAAGTACGGTATACAAGACAAGTCTTAAAAGAAGAAATAACTTTAACTTAATAAATTATTTTACAAAAGCAGTGACTTGTGGCGATAGAACACTCCCTGTATATATTCGCACCATTATGAAGCTATGCAAATCATTGAGATCTTTGACAAAGCTAGGCCAACCTCGCTTTTAAAAAAAATAATAATTGTTTTCTAAATATTTTGAGCAAGCTATCACTATTGAAGAAAATGCTTATGTAGAACAAAGGAGGTTATAGTGGAAAATTAAATAATGCGATACGAAATTACGGTATCAAAGAATTCATCAAGTCAACGTGTTTTTTGACCCTGATCAGTTACCGATAAGCTTCTAATTTACAGCACAAGAATTGCATTTTTCGTTAAGTGAAAATCATGTTAACTGCGAGGTTTCGTGCGCGTTAACTTAGGATCAAAAGCAGTTGCATGGTTCTTCATTAGCATGTTTGAAAAACAACCTAGTCGAAGGAAGTACAGTATGAAGCTTCACTTACCAACTCAAACGGTTCGAAGCCTAGTGCTTGCCAGAGCTTGTAAGAAAGGCGATGCAAGGATTCGACTAAAACAACTAAGGACGTAAAAAAACGCGACTTAAATACTAGAACAGCTGCAAATTCCATTCAATGGATACTCTCAGCATCCTAAACCTGCCCTCGGTAAATACTTGAAAACAGTCTAGTACAAAAATACATGACGTCATCACCAATCAGCAGTGAGCTGTACACGTGCTAAAGTTGTTTATTTCCTTGAAGATTACAAACCGCGCACCGACAAAGTGGATTTCCCAGTAATTTTTTTTGTTAAAAAAAATGCCTCTTAGTCGGCGCGTCTGGGGTATGTTATACACGGGTCAATGAATGAGTGAGTGAGGGATGTTACTAAAATTAAAAGTGGTAACGGGGAAAGGGGATCTGAGAACGAGTGTACTTCGCTCGCCGAATTTTTTTTCCGCCCTCACTGGGAGCTAATGAAATCGGAAGATGACCGCGAAAAAGCGACTGCGTGACACTCGGTATGCTTGTAGATGACATGTTGTTTGTCACGTATCAGACGAAAAACAGTCTTTATTCTCAGTCTACGTTACAAACCACGCACCGACAAAGTGATAATAAATTTTTATTTTGTGGTATTTTCTAGGCAGGGTCCACATCAGCTGTAATAGTTGCCACTAGGTACTGACCTGCATTACGAAATAAGCTTTGTCTGCAGTCTGCATTTTGTACTGACCGATTGCATCTATGCCAACTCTCCAGGATTATCCGGGAGTCTCCCGGATACAGAGCGAATATCCCGTTCTCCCGAACTAGTCACCAAATCTTCCGCACAAAACAAATAAAAGCCCATAAAATACATTTTTGTCACATATTTTGGCCGATTTTTTGTATTTGGGCGAATATCTTTTCTGATCTTTGATGAATTTTTAAGATTTTAAATCTGAAGATCTCTACTTTGAACAATATTTTTAGGGTCAAAAAGGCAACATTGGCGATCTCCCAGATTTTGACTTGTTTAGGTCGGCCTCTCTGCTAGGCTCGATTTCCGCCGCTCTCTCGTGTCTGGTCTTCGGGGGAGGAGCGCGGGCTCCTTTCCCGGACAGCGGCTGGTAATCGAGCCTACCTCTCTGCGATAGGCCTTTTGCAACAGTTGGTCACGTGACGTGCTTTTCAAGAACACACTGATTAATCATTGGTAATGCATAATGTTATCAGAAATGGAAAGAACAGTTCCAAATAAGCTTACATGCAAATTTTCAGGTTTATATCTTTTAAGGGGGAATTTTTATGAACGCTAAAAATTAGAAGGATTTGTATGAGAAGAAGTCTCTTTGCCCTCCAGTCACGCTCCAGTGGTTTTCCACACAAATCCTTGTAATTTTGCAAGTTTTCAAGCTGCCATAAAATCATTGCCTTTCGGTGAAAGGGCCTAGAAATTTCCATTTTTCCTAATATTTTACCCCTCTTTCTATGTCCAATGGTTATATGCCAGCAGCTTCTTTTGGTAGTGATTAATAACAGAAAAGGTTTCTGGAGGGCAAAGCTTCCTCGCTTCCATACAAAACCTTCTAATTTTTGCAATATTCAAATCGTCATTAAATCTCAACCTTATACGGAATTGGTCTGAAAATTGGTGTCCTGGTTATTTAAAACATGCTATTTCCAGCTCTGAAATGCATTTTGCAGGGGCACCCAACGAAATATAGTTCAAAACCACTTAAACATAGCATTGTTAAACGTGTTTTAGTATTTAAACGGTGAATGTGGGCATATTTTTATCCCCTATAAATTTTTCATCTGTTCGGATTTCCTAGCTGAAAGTCCAGTGATCCGAAAATTATAGGGATCAAACCTTACCTGTTCGAAAATTTCAGCCAGAAAAAAGGCTCCCGAAAATTCTAGGTGACCTTTTTAGGGTAAAAATCCGTTGAAAATGGGCAATTTTACCATTTTTTTAGATGTTCGAAAATCCTAGGAGAGGCAGGCAAGTAAGTAATTCTACAACAAATGTTCCGAAAATTCTAGATCTCAAACCGTCTTCCGAACAGATATTTTTCCGAAAATTGTCGTTGGGTGCCCCTGATTTTGCTGTAGCTAAAAGTTTGGAAATTATCGGTCATGTGACCAACTATTGCAAAAGGCCTATTGGAGTAGCATTGATAATGCCGATTCGATTTTCTCCCAGGTCTCCTAGGCGCACGTTCATGCTTTCTTTGTCCCAGTGCTAATCGGAATCTGCTCTTACAATAACGTGCTGGTCATCTGGGTGCACAGCCGTAGAAACTCACGATTACAACCGCAACACTTCCTCACATTTACCAAATTTGCTCCTCTTCGAGCCTTTTCTGACTTTTCTTTTCCTTTGTCCGCCATTTTGAATACCCCGGTGTACTTGTTCCCAGACCTCCGATCCCATTCCCGTTTCCGTTCCCCGTTCCTCGTTCCCCGTTTAATACCAGATTTATTAGGTCGTGTTCTATTGGGATCAACCGTTTCAACCGAAAGCGGTTTAGGTTAACGCAGTTGACGTTTTCCAATAGAACACTTTTCCAACTATTTTCGGTCGAAACGCGGTCACTCCTGGGAATAGTCATTACCAGACTACCGTGTAACCTTCCTGTCTGCGAATCCACGGGATAAACATGGCGGTTTGGTTGCTCACCGTACTCTTGCTTTTCTCTTTTGTTATCTCGGAAATTTTAGAAGAAGATGTCGTAAAAAATGGATCAGAGGATGAACTTGAAGGATTGGCAGCCTTGTTTTTTTTGAGCATGAACGGAAACCTTCTGTTAGAATTCGTGGATACGTAGAAGAAGTTGTAGCAAATTTGTCAGACGATCGTTTCAAATGTAATTTTCGCCTTTCTTGTTTGCAAGGAGCGTCACGCGAGCAGTGATTGAACTAATCACGCAATCAATCACGCAAGTAGCAGCTGTTAGAGCCATAGGCGTACGGGCCGGGGGGGCGGGGGGGGGGCTGCAGCCCCCCAGTCGCAGAAAATTTTGAGATTTTTCGGGCAAAACGCCGATGATTCGGGCAAAAGTACTCGGGAGAAAGCATTCTAAAAGGTAGTCAAGGCCTGGCTTGTAGGTTACTTCCACTGGCGTTTGTCTTGTCAAATCGGAGTTAAGGTCAAATGATCTAAGGATCCACAATTGCAGGTATTCTGTTTTGGAAAAGCCATATGCCAATTAAATGTGTACCGTGGGAATCCATGATGTTATTTCCATTAGTGACAAAAGGATGAAAACAAAGGACGACCAACATGGGCTCCTGCCAAGACTTATGTTTTTGTGGTGGCTCTGAAAAGGGCCCTTTTGAATGGCTCCGCAAAGTGCCGGTTTAAAATTTTCCTGAACTTCTCGCAAGAGGAGTTTCTGATTTTACCAGGCCGTCGAATGAAGTCATAGGCTAGGAGTATGCAATGTTTCAAAATAACTACAGTGGAATCCTGATTTCTCAAACCCTCATTTTTTCGATCCTTCCGATAACTGAAACCAAAAGTCGTTTCCCTCTCCTCAGTCAAACGCCGTAATTTCACGAACTGTCCGGCCGATTTTTAAAAGCAATTTTCATCTGTTCCCTTGGAGGTTCCAAAAAATCGGAATTCTGCTGTGTTTCCGGAATGATAACAGTTTCATTAGACGTGAGAATTGGGAACGTTTCTGTTTTTACTGCGATTTGAGTACGTATATACAACTGACGCTTTCGGGCATTTTGTAATTTTTTTCGGGCAATAAGGTCACCGCCCCCCCCAAGTCCGAGGGTGCCCGTGATTTTCCAAAGCGCTCATCGCATCAAGTCCTTTTTTCCCTACAAAGATAAGATTAACCGTTCTCAAATGTCAAAAGTTGTTTATAAGGCTAGTTGTTGGGACTGCCAGGATTTTTACATCGGCAAAACAAAACGTAGATTGTATGACAGGAAAACTGAACATTTTAAAGGGATCACTAGTGCCTGTCATGCATCTGCTATCGCAGACCACGTCACGTCAACTGGTCACAACTTAAAATGGGACCACTTCGAAATATTAGCAAAAGGTCGCTCTGATATCCACTGCAAGATAAAGGAGACTCTTCTAATTCAAGAACTCAAACCGACCCTAAACGATAATGTAAGCAGCGAAAAGCTTTACCTCTATTAGTTTGCATCTTTTGTATGCAAATATTTTTTTTGTGCTCAGCTTTTGTCATTGTTATTGTTACTTAGTTACTTATCTAAAATTTAAACTTAGTTGCTACTTGTATTACTAACGGTCACTTCTGAAGATGTATGTAGAAACATACGAAACGTCAAGTTTAAAGTTAAATAATTTTGTTTTCCAACATGCGTTTTATTGTCATGTTTGTAACTGCAGTTTGTGTGCTATTTCTCATTATAACGACCTAGCTAGTTGCATACCATCTCAGTGCGTTGTTGGCAACCGAACATGCTAAGGGACGGATCATTAGAAAAAGTGAGAGTGGTGATGGGACTTTTTTGTCGCAGAGTGCACTATTGGGATGGTTTGGGGGTTGACGCCGCTAACGCACTATGGCAATAAGGCACTAAGGCCATAAGGTGTAAACTTTAATGTTTGTTTAATTAATTAATTTCAATTAATTAATTAGCCTTGTTTTGAGCGGGTGGGGTAGGTAGCTTTGATTGCTACGTAAAACGTACCATACTTACATTACTTCTGTCGTAACGTTACAAAACTATATATGGTTCCAATATTCTCTTGTTATCCTTGTGGTACTATTCCACTCTTAAGAACAAAAGCAATTTGCTCGAAGCGCATGCGCAGATTGATTAGCGTTAGTGTTAACTATATGTTAGGTAACGATACATTTCATACACTATTACACTTGAACGTTAAGTGCTTTTCCTTGTGGTAGAACACAACATGTGAGACGCACGCGCTCTAGCACTGTCAGCATGATACAATCCGTTCTCGAGTTCAGCGTTCATGCGTGCGATACCACACTCCTCTTAACGGGCGATAGCAGTTATATTTCAGGTAATGTCAGTTTTCCTTTTTAGTGCAAAGAACGCTTTTGTGACAGCGTATCGTTTGGAATCATCCCTAGCTCGGTTAAAAAATGTCGTGTGCTATTTTCAAACTATTTCGTGTTTGCTAAGCTTTAAAGAGGGATCTCCTCAGCCGCCTGTTTATTTTCTGCCCCCATGAAAGAGAACAAGAAGTTCACAAAGGTATTCACCCTAAACATTTCCGAGTTAGCGACATTAAAAGTACCCGGTAGTAATGTCGTGACAAAAGAAACTTCTCAAATATTGCTGCAGACAGTGTGGCACTTACGGAAACCGGAAATAAATTTAGTCTTTGAGGGGACTCATTCACCGATGTAAGATATAAATAATATCGGTAAAGTTAAAACGCTTCTCGGTTGTCTCAATCGATATCATTGTGTATTTTGAACTAGTTTATTGTACACGGTACCGACGGTGGCAACCTAATAAGAACGTGCTATTCCGAGACACGACGTGACTATTTGATAATTAAATTAGTAACTGTTTATGGATGATATGAAAATTTGCCTCTTGAATGAAACAAAATCATTCCTCTTCCATTTTTTCATAAGTTAATAACATTAGTTCATTTTTCTCCAGCAGGAAAAGAGCCAGCATATTTTCCTTTGTATGTTTTTGGGAAAACAAGGGTATCATGTTACAAACTTTGCGAGGAAAACAAAAGTATCAAGTTACAAATGTTGGCGTTGAAAAAATAAAATTATCACGTTTGCTAGTTCAACGTATCAATGAATTAAAAATAAACGAAATTCAACGTAAAACACCACAGTAAAATTTAAAACCTTCTTGTCAAACAGTAATTGTAAGTTATTTTTGGCCTTGAACTAACAAGTTACATACAGGCAGCTGATGACTCAAAATGTACTTACAGTCCAGCATAACACTCTGCACTATCTGAGATTGTCTCACTAGTTGCAGGCCCGTAGGAGGCGGGGTTCGAGGGGTTCCAACGAACCCCCTTGAGGCCCAAGATCTTTTTTTTATTTTTTTTCTGTTGCAGACCTAACCGAGCGCCGACTCTTGGATTGTCAGGATTGAGCTTGCGCTAGCCTATTCAAAATAAAGTATTTGTTTTTTTTCACTGTTACTGGTTTTCGATTTTGGGAGCCATCGTGGTCAGAACGCTGCCGCATAGGACGCTTTGTGAAGGAAAAGTGCATTTTTTCAATTACAGCCCTAAGCAAATTGGCTTCCTATCAGCAGTAATCAAGGATCAATATCCTGAAAATGCAAGGAAAAAGCCTCTTAGAACTCTTTGTCCGACCAGATGGGCAGAGAGGTCTGAAGCGTACGAGCATTTTATGAATCCGTCGACTATGCCGTGCATTTTTTGGAAGTAGTCATGGCACATAATCTACACCACGACGACTGCCCAGCCCAGTTCTATGGATGCTGGAACACAGCCACCAAGAGGGATGCCTGTGGACTACTCCAAGCCATTGCGAACTTTGAATTTGTTGTAACTTTTGTCATTGGATAACTCTACCCGTCGCACATGAGTGCCCTAACAACGAAGTTGCAACGAAAGAGCAATGAAATTTTCAAGGCTTTCACGATGGTTTCGAGTGTGCTCAAGTGGTACCAGGACATGCGCGCCGATATGGACGAGATGTATGATGAGAAGGCAATGGCAATGGCAGCTAAGGTGGGAGTGGCGCCAACAGCTCCCAGAGTTGCTGGCAGGCAACGTCATCGCGCCAACGCTCCTCAGCTCCAACAGCAAATGAGTATTATCGGATCAACGTGGCTGCTCCATTTCCTGACCACATCATTTTGCAGCTAGGAGAGCGCTTCCATGCCGTCACCGTCCAAGCCTCAAGGCTGCTTGCTTTGGTTCCCTCTGTAATAAACGAGAATCAAATGAAGTCGCACGAGTTACAAGGGGTCGTCGATATGTACAGCTTCCATCTCCACAGCTCTTCCCGGCAGAATGTCGGCGGTGGAGAATCAAGTATGCAGAGGAGGAAGAGCTCCCGGGCTCGTGTGCCACAGCCCTGAAGCAGTGCGACGAGGATGAATTTCCCAACATATTCACTCTGCTCAAAATACTATCCACTTTGCCCGTAACTAGCTGCGAGTGCGAAAGGTCCTTCAGCGCGATGCGAAGGTTAAACACCTATATGCGATGCACGATGAGCGAGAACAGATTAGCGTCACTTGCAATTATGCATATCCATTACGACATGCAAATAGACCTTGAAGAAGTGGTGGAGCTATTTGCTGCCATGCATCCGCGAATGGTAGAGCTATCAAATTTGCTGTGACACTTAATGTTACTGTGGCCCCTTGTTGTGGTACGGACTGTTAGTGTTATACCAATAATGCACTAGCTTTTTGTATAGTAGGGAATTAAGGGACTTACAATACTAGAGCGATCCAAACTGACGTTTGATTAAAAGTGCTTTTTCTTCCCTACCCCCACCCTACGCTACACGTTTTTCGTCAGACAAATGGATACGAACCCCCCTTGAAATACCTCAGCTACGGGCCTGAGTTGTTAACACGGTACCGACGGTGGCAACCTAATAAGAACGTGCTATTCCGAGACACGACGTGACTATTTGATAATTAAATTAGTAACTGTTTATGGATGATATGAAAATTTGCCTCTTGAATGAAACAAAATCCGGTTCCTCTCCCATTTTTTTCATAAGTTAATAACATTAGTTCATTTTTCTCCAGCAGGAAAAAAGCCAGCATATTTTCCTTTACATGGTTTTGGGAAAACAAGGGTATCATGTTACAAACTTTGCGAGGAAAACAAAAGTATCAAGTTACAAATGTTGGCGTCGAAAAAATAATATTATCACGTTTGCTAGTTCAACGTATCAATGAATTAAAAATAAACGAAATTCAACGTAAAACACCACAGTAAAATTTAAAACCTTGTCAAACAGTAATTGTAAGTTATTTTTGGGCCTTGAACTAACAAGTTACATACTGGCAGCTTATGACTCAAAATGTACTTACAGTCCAGCATAACACTCTGCACTATCTGAGATTGTCTCACTAGTTCAGCTTGCACGAATTTTTTATGCCCATTGCCTTTGCAGGATTTTTTTTCGGGGTCAAGTCCCCTGCACGATTTTTTTCCGGGGGAGGGGGTGTAAGATTTATTTAATCCAGCATGTTTGTAATCTTGGCTCTCTTCAAAATCTGGAAAAGGATTCAGAACAATTATTTATTATGTTTCAAACAGTGTTTTTGCTTTACTGTCAAAATTATACTCCGGGGGAAACATAACCAAGTATCAGCCAAGTCGAAAATAATTTTAGCATAGTGGTATTGCCTAGAATGGCCCTGGATTTGATTACTTTTTACTTGATGTTTAGGCAAATATCAATTTCACTGACTGGTCTTCCACTAACAGCATAGCTGCAATGGGGACCTTGGACCCGATAGTGCCAGGGAGGTGTGGGCGAATGCCCCCAGAAAGTTAATGGACTCCTGCTTTGGCGCATTTTCCACGAATTTCAGCCGATAAATTTAATGTATCGATCGGACTTGAATAGCATTACTTTGCCAATTACTAAAAAATGAGTTCCAATGTTTGTCCAACCTTGATCCTGGCGGCAGTCTAAAGGGGAAGTGTGACACGTACGGTTTGGTTCGACATGTGTGTGCACATCTGTGTTCACAATCTGTGTTCACAATCGTCACTTATACATTCCTATATGTCGAGGCTTTCAAAAACGAATCAAGCAAGATCGCTTTTTAGTCATGGTTCTATCACTTTTAAGCCATGGCTACTAGTATGTTATATAGTCCATCAAATGTTTTCGCTCGCTTGCGATAGGTCTAAACCCTTCACGTGACCGAATATTCTCCAGCTAAAACTGGGGAATATTCGAGACTATTTCCCAATTTTCAAAATAAGCGCGCGTTGCGAAAAAGATTTAAAGGATAATGAACACAATAGTCTCCATTTTTGGGCGAAATTAAGCTCGAATATTTTATCTTGGACTGTTCCTCGAAGCTCACAGTTTTCCACACTCTCGAAAACCTGTTAGCTTCTCGGGACAGATAATGACTGCGGACAAATATCCTAGCATATTTTCGAGGCAAATGGAGGCTATTGTTTATTTATGCAACACTTTCGAGTGGCAAACCAAGGCTGCTTCTGAACGGCTAGCTGAAGGGACCCCTGAGTCATCCCCAGTCCTCCGGCGAGGACATGAAGCGGTTTCTTCAATAGACGTTTTCGAAATATTAAAATTCATCTTGACAATGAGGCTTGGAGAACACAAAGGAAACTGAATGATCATGTTTATTCATTTCGTTTGTTTGTGTCATCTAGGCCTCACTATCAAGCTGGAAGTCTCTTTGTGGCCTATTGAAGTTACAACTTTTGAACTTTGCAGATAGAGTTCGGTCCCACTTGTTACTGTGTCGAAATGATTGTAATCTTCACAAACTGCCTAACTGGCATGGGATAGGTGGGGGTGCTTTATGTTGGGTAGGAAGGCATGAAGAGAAGGAGGGAAATAAGATACGACAGGCAGGTAGGGAGGAAGAGCGGAAGGTGGGAAAGGAAGGCAGCTAAAGAGGGAGGCAGGGGAAAAGAGAGACAGAGAAGTAAAGAAATGTAGGAAGAGAGGAGGGAGGTAAGATAAGATGGTCTGGTAGGGAGGAAGACTGGAAAATGGGGAAAAGAAGGCAGACGGAGAGGGAGATAAGAGGGAGAGCGTTCAATTAAGCAGGAAGGCAAGAAGGGAGGGAAAGATGTAAGATACGACAGGTGGCTAGGGAATGAAAGAGGAAGGTTGGCGAGAGAGGCAGGAACGAAGGCAGGTAGAAAAACAGAAAGGAGGGAGGGAGGTACTAGAAGCTCGATAGAAGAGAACGAAACGACGAAGAGAGTTACACTTGTTCGATGTATTCTTATAAGAACTTTATAGACAAGTAAATTGCCTAATTTACTATAAACAAGAGCGCAATTTTCAACACTGTTACTGAAATAAATAAAGTAAAAATATTCTTGAAATCAATCAAAATGGACATTATAACTTAAATTGTTGTCCA
The DNA here is from genome assembly GCA_019787425.1 of Platygyra sinensis. Classification (NCBI taxonomy): domain Eukaryota; kingdom Metazoa; phylum Cnidaria; class Anthozoa; order Scleractinia; family Merulinidae; genus Platygyra; species Platygyra sinensis. The sequence continues at coordinate 28,092 of JAHPZR010018776.1, read as the reverse complement.
GGACTTTTATACAGTTAAAAATATTGTTTTAGAATATTTCAATATTTTGACGTAAAAGCGAATTATCAAGGAGCTCTGATAAGATTCTCACTATAATTCTTCTTGTTATAGTATAAAGAGAATGTTAAACTGTAATTTCTTGTTTTCATTTCGTCGCTCTCGTAGTATTCAGAGAATATTACACACTAGATTCATAAATATAAATAAGGACGCTAATTCGATTGAATTCAAATACCGCAAATCAATGAATGTTTCTGCTGCAATTTTCACAAACAATATACAGATAACCACATCTGTACGCCTTGTACAGGAAGTGATTCAACCTCCTAGTTCCCAAGTTCCCTCAGCCTCCCGCTTACCGCAAGAGTGGGAAAATGACAGACTCTGGGAACGAGATTGGAAGTGATTCTAACCTTGATGCTAAATATACAGCTTTACATTACTCTAGATGAAAGACCTAAATTCCTGGCCATAGAATGAAGGAAAGATAACAGACACCAGTTCTCTTGTTTGAAGATTATCCTCTCACTCAAAAAGAAGGCTGTAGAGATGACAACCAAGATGTTTCATCGACCAAACACTGTAATCTCTGACAATGGGTTATCAAACTGCTCCACATGCTATGTACTGCGAGCAAATGGCGATTACCTGGCAACAAAAAACAAGTTAGATAGCATGAACTTCTAAAGGGACTGGGGAAATGTGTTTGTTGCAGCCTGGGTTCGAAATAAACGAAACACTATATTATAAGATAAAGTGTTTTCATTCACGCGGCCAGCACACATGAAGAGTAATTGGAACAAGAGGAAGTGTTTACTTAAGCAATAGACCACAAGTTTCTATGGTTTATAGGCTGATAAACCACGCGGGATGTTGATAGAACACGAGAAGAATTTGTAAATCACGAGCCGCAGGCGAGTGATTTACGAATTCTTCGAGTGTTCTACCAACATCCCAAGTGGTTTATCAGCCTATAAACCATAGAAACTTGTGGTCTATTGCTTTTATATAATAATTGAGAAGACGCGCGATTTTTCCATGGGTTTACCGGCACAATAAACCATAGCTGATTGACCAATCAGAGCGCGCGTATTGATTTTGTTATTGTATAAATACGAACAGCGACTGTTCAATACAGGGCCACTTTTGAAGGTGCATATATTAAGTGTCTCGTTTGGTTTGGCAGTGGATTACAAAGCTGCAAATGAGCTAAACGAGCCGGTTCGTGTGGTGGATGGTTAAAAGTGGCCCTGTATTCTGTAGTTAAAGGGCTCAGTCACGGCATTTTGAGTTATTTTGAGCATCGAAAAAAATTACCGTTACATTGAAGGAAACCTGAAAATAATACTTTATAAAGATAGAAAAACATCAAAGAGATAATAATAAACCATAAAGGAACAAGGATGGTTAAGGATGGAGAAGATTAACAGGGATTACATACAACGAATTCGAAAAGTTTAGCTCAACTTTTCAAACCGTTTAACCGTGACTGAGCCCCTTTAAGCCATGCAGAGAATCAAAGACTCAAGTTGTGGTGCTACCACTGGAGGGCCACAAAGCAAATCAAATGAAGTTATTTCGGCAAGTTCCTGGTAGATGAGCCCAGAAACAGGTCCCTATATTTTCGTAAAAGAACAAATAGCAGTGGGCCTGATGTCCTAGGCTGAAAACGCTTTAACGCAAGTATTTTGTGTAATCGTGGCTAGTACGAAGCGCAAGCTTAAGGTAGCCATCTTCTAAACAAGCGGAAACCGAACAAGTGGCAAGAACAGTTTTAAGGACCTTCGCGCGAAAATTTCCCAGTCAATAGAATTTTTTTAAATTTTTACCGCAGGCAGATAATGAGTTACTTGTGTCAGAAATGCAAAAAAAATGGGGATCACCGTCTTCGTTTCAGAGATAAAGCGTGTGGTAAACTATACTGATTTCGAAAAATTGTCCCATATAATTAAGCACGGTCTACAGGGGTTTATGGTTAAAAATATCGAAGGTGAGTCAACGGAGGCAAACGATCTTAGTCATACTTTGTAGAAGTGGGTCTGTTGCGTAAATAATTCTAAATGTTACTAACGTTTTCACAAAATTTAACCCTTTAAGAGGTATTTGAAACCGCCGCACAGATGCACGAAGAGCTAATAAGAACGGAATTCGATGATGATTTTGCCAAAAATTCAAACTTCTGGTCGATAGATTTTCTTCATTTTTTCCCTAAATGTAGAAAATCACTAGAGAAAGGGATCCATCGAAAGAAAAATTGCGGTCCATGGCGCGAACGTCCTTAATAGAAGATCAGTTTACGAAGACAGTATCTTCTTTCAGTGGCCAAATAAGTTCTCAGTCTTTCTCGTGCTTTCCTGTCAAAATCTTGACAAAAACATTCTCCAGCACGTAAAGAGTTTCTTCGCAAAACAACATTCCAAGTGACTGACTCTCATTTTCCTCAGAAATCACGTGATTTTGAAACATTTCGCGAGCGTTCCTTGCGTGATCCATATAAAAATAAGTTTCCATGTGTGGAATTTACTGAAGTGTAAGATACTCACAAAATTATTTGCATCGCTTTGCTTGTTACATATTTTTAATAAGAAACGTCGATCCAGAACAGTCAGCGCACTACTCACCGATGATTACAAGCCCATGCTTGGCACGAGTTAGAGCCACATTCATTTGGCGTTCGTCAATGAGAAAACCCAGATGGCTCGTTAACCACTGTTGGTTTTCTGCGCTGCCTGTGAGCTGCTCCGTTGGCAAGCTACGAACCGTGGACAACACTACAAAGTCTCTCTCAGCACCTAGAAATAAAGTGACATCAACGGTTTACTTCATGTTTACGTATGCTCTTGTCAAACTACACACCCCACCCCTGTCAGTGATACTTGCTCCTTAGTATTTCATTTCTTTGATATTTGTATAATATTCGTATTTAGTATATACCACATAAGTGATTAGTACTTTTCGTGCACGCGGATTGACTAGCTCAGTGTCGGTGAATATTAAATTGTTAACTATCATCCATTTATAAACTATTTAGAAAAGCTGTAATCAGTTTATCGATTTCATTGTAATATTATAAGCATTGTAATGTAAAGCGCATTGGATCATATAACCATGTATTTTGCGCTATATAAATAATGTTATATTATGTTTGTGCTGTCTTAGTTAACATATTAGCCTTCGATTTCTGTCTCATTGCTAGTAAAAAGTTGTCTGCTCTTTTTATGGGTCCATAGGAAAAAACTTGATACCGTAGCAATGGCAAAAAAAAATGACAGAAAGGGAGGAGGGAGCGCTGTTACAAAGTAAGCTAAAGTAGTGGGTATATTTATTTCGCAAATCAACAAGCACATTAAAGAGATTAAGAAGCCGTGTAATATTTATTTCTTTTCCTATGATCATAAAATAATATACCTAACAACAGCTATTTTCTGTTCATGAATCGCCTTGGCCTAACATCTTAGGTAGCGGGGTGTCAAGACAGTTCGGTATAAAGCCCGGACGTATCGAATTCCTTGTGTGACTTTCGTTAAAGTACGAGAGATTTCTAGCGAACTACGCGTTCTACACATTGAAACCACTAAAACAAAACTCAAGCTCGCGACATAACGACATAAGAAGGACGTTATGTCGATATGTCTGCGCAGTGAACATCCTGACATGAGGACATAAAAGCAACATGGCGACATAAGGAAAAACTTATATTAATTTACCATTATCTGTCGTTATTTCGTTGTGTCGTTATGTCATAATGTCGCCAGTGTAAACCAGGGCTCACCGTCCAACAGGGGGGTGAAAGGGGGATTACTGCGGAGGCGCGGCACCAAAGCCAGGCCGTGCAGGCGGTAAGGGTGGGGTTAATAAGTTTTTACGTTCGTTAAAACTATAATACTTACCCTGGCTAGCAAAGACGGAGAGAACCTCTGAATTACACGAATTTAATGAGGTCTGAAGCGCTCGGGTTATTTTAGCTCTTTGGGCAGAGTACGGAGTGAGTACAGATATTTGTGAGGGCTTTACTCCATGAGACGTCATGTACCTTACAACTCGTAACTACACAAGAAAATCAGAGAAAGATAATATTAACACAAGAACTGCTCTGAGGAAACAAAATTCTGTATTCGTGTGTTTACATTACTTTGGAAAAATTTTGGACAAAAAAGTGTCGAAAATTTTAAGCTTCCGAAATTTTACGCGTTCGAACTATTTGCAGTACAGTACAAAATTTGTAAGGAGCTTTAAAGTTCTTGGTTTCCTTTATGAAGCGAACTCCAGTTGAGATTCTACCTGAGATACGTAACGGCTTGATAGAATTTGTGATATTTTCTCCTTACTGTATCTGTAAAACCTTGAGTGTGCAGCAAGACTATTATTTTCACAGATTTTTTTTCAGTGTAATTCGTATTTTGTAGGCGTAAATTTACCTCATTTCTTAAGAAAGCTGCGTATTGGATGCTCTCTACCACTGTAACATCATTTACAACTATCGTCGTGTTTAAACTCTTTCAAAGGCTCTAGCTTCCACAGTTTTCCAGTCTCAGTTTTAATTCCCGATTCAAGAGTGTGACATGAATGAGCCACGTGACCAAATTAGACATTCCGTACACAAACAGACACTCACCACTGCCTCAACCTCTTGAGGGTTGTGCTTAGACTCCTCACGGCCCTCAGGTCCCGTGTAGTCCTGGGGACTTTCCTCAGTTCCCATGACATGGCAAAAGACGACGCGAACGTCTGGGCCTCCAGGCCAGAATCCTGGCAGGCGTCCTACAGAAACGTGTTCTGGGCTGGTCAGGTGAGGAGCGTCCTTCAACATGCCTTGATAGAAATGTTGTGATGGAAAATCCTTGATACTAGGATGCTAGTAACAGAAAGAATTAGAGATATAGGTTATTGACTGGATAGTGGCTTAATTCTTGTTTTGCGTGTTTATAGTCGGAGTCGAGGTCCATAAGCTCGCAGAGTCAGAAAGAAGCCAATACCGAACAAGCTTGGTCAATAAAGGATTTGTTATCACTAATGAGCTCCCTCCCCTCACTAATAAGCCCCCCTCACCTCACTAATGAGCCCCTCTTCCCACTAATGATCCCCTTCTCCTCACTAATGAGCCCCTCTCCTTACTAATGAGCCCTCACCTCACTAATGATCCCTCTCCTCACTAATGAGCCCTCCCCTCACTAATGAGCCCCCTCTCCTCACTATTGAGCCCCTCCCCTTGCTAATGAGCCCTCTCACCTCACTAATGAGACCCTCCCCTCACTATAAGCCCCTCTCCTCACTATTGAGCCCCTCTCCTCACTAATGAGCCCCTCCCCTCACTAATGAGCCCCTCGTTTCGCTTATGAACCTCCTTCCCTCACTAATGAGCCCCCTCCCCTCATTGAGCCCCTATCCTCACTAATGAGCCCCTCCCCTCACTAATGAGCCCCTCCTCTCACTAGTAAGCCCCCTTTCCTCACTAATTAGCCCCTTCCTCTACCACCTCTACCATTTTCTTTGCAACCAAATCAATAACCAACAGAGTTCACTGTTGGTGCATTTTTACAGTATGAATTTATATCCACAACCTAGAGCTCTTGGGCATCTGTTACTAACACTTGTAATCAAGAAAAAATGTAATAAATCATGAGTATAAGTAATCAAAGAGCAGAACGAAAAAAGGAGTGTTAGATTAATAGCCTCTCTGTGTTTACTAAATTATGCAAGTATCTTTCTCTATTGGGCTAGTTGCTTTTAAATTTGTGTACAGAGAGCGTTCAAGAAAACACAAATAACAAAGCATAATCAACATTTGTAGTACCGGAGAACACTTACCATACGATACTGTGTCTGCAACATGCATGATGAGTACGTTTTGCCTGTAGAAGGCTCGTGAAACAATACTTCAAACAAGGATTTGGAGAGACCAAGCTTACGAGGAGCAGAGCTCATGATCACAGCAGCCAATTGCTTGTGGTCACCAAGCAACACGACTTGCTGAAGTCGCTGACCAGCAGTACTAAGGGCTACTAAGCTCTCTGCCTCCAAGCACATGCTGGCTTCGTCTATTATCACGTGACTGACACGTGCGTGGCGCTTCACACGTGAACTACCTGCCTCGATGCACGTGCACAGGATCACTTCAGTTCCACTCTTGGCAATTTCATAACCTTCAGCTTCATCTAATGCACGGTAAAACTCTTGGACTTTCAGAGACAATCCCTTTCTGTTCCTCTCGTGATCTTTCTCAGGACCATTGGCAACAGTTCTTTTCCTCAACTGCATCACTTCATCTTCAATTAATTTAACTCTGGCCGAGTGTGGATTGCTAGGATTTCGGATTCGAAAGTGCAGAGCGATCTCTTCACACGTCTTGTCCATGACACTCTGAGCGGATGACAGGTTTGTTCTAAGAGACTGTTTGAAAGTTTGATCCTCAATTGTTCTTCCATAAACACGAAGAACCTTTACTCCGGCCACGGTTTGCAGCATTTCTACAAAAAAAGTATCACAAATTCATGTAGGGCCTATATCTAAGTGCTATTTTTTTCCATCATTTTATTTCCAGTCAAGATCACGTCCAAACATTACCTCTAGGAAGCTGATTACTCACCATTAGACAACTCAGCCAATCTCAAAACCAGAGTAAAACCAAAACCAAAGTAATTGCCTGATTACTTTTCACACTCAATAGACCAATTTTCGATATATTAAAATTCAGCCTAACACATCAGACCTCAGTATGAGGCTCTTGCCTGGGGGGGGGGGGGGGGGGGGTACTTAAAAAAGTTTTATACGGGGAGGCTCCGCACCGAGGTCCAACCCCTTACCCTTTCATATACCATTTTGGCAGAAAAGGTACCCCTTTTATATACCTTTTCTTGAAAAAAGGTACCCCTTTCACATACCTATTTCAGGAAGTCTCGTTCTCGTTTTTATGTAGTGCTTAATAAATGAACTTATACAACCTTCAGAGGCGTTTATTCCAAAAATTATAATTAAAGGCCCTTTGAAATACTTAAATGACCGATTTCCCTACCCTTTTATATACCTCAACTTGTGAAATCCCTACTCTTTTTTTATACCTGAAGCCTGAAAAAGGTACCCTCTTTGGGCGGAGCCTCCATGTATAGGCCATTATAGGGAGTACCCCCCCCCCCCCCCCGGGGGGGTTTCTTGGGAATAAACCCCACAAGCTCTGTAGTTATTCCGCAGAGCCTCGTACTGACGTCTATTGTCGGTTTTCACCAGTCGTGTGATCAAAACTTAAAAGCCGTAACCATTAAATAAAGAAAGTCAAGAATCTGGAATATGATAGATGATTGTTATATAAACAAATGCCGAAGAATCAGGTCTCTGCTGTTTTTTCATTCGCGCGCTATTCGAAGAAGTGTGTCACCCAAATTTAATAGCAGCTTTGTATCAGGAGAACGCCATGTTTGTGCCCTTCAGAGGGGCACAAACATGGCGACCGTAATAGTAACAGAAACATCTGCAATGAGCTTTCTGTTGAACGAAAAATTATTACTCTAGAAGCTCCGTACATTGAAATAAATACTTCTTCTAGTGCAAGCACCATTAAGTTAGCAAAAACTAAAGCGATAAGTCATCTTTTGACCTACGCGACACGAGCCTTCTCGCGCCGCCACTTTCCATGTCACGCGACGCAAAAGCTTGGAAATTCAGACGCGCTTCATTACAAAAAGAAGAACTATGTCGACGCTAAAACGTTGTGAAACGTCAAGTTCCTATAGGGTCTTTTATCTGATGAAACTAAAACCTCAGAAGGAAAGGTAATTAAAAAGCCTGGGAACGAGGTGTCAGAGACTACACTTACTTGCAGCAACATCTACCGCATGGTTTGATGGCGCACAGAACAGTACTTGTCCTCCGTTGCCTTGTTTTCTGTTCACTGCTGCAAACTGGCTGGCTATCTCGACACCAGTCCAGGTTTTTCCTGTACCTTGAAAAGAAAACCACAACCAATTGTTTATCATTAACCGCTATTAAACCCAAACTAATGGTGGGAAAACATAACAAAATGTGTGTTGGCAAAACAAACAGCCCCTGGCCTTGAAGTAAAACGTTTAAACGTAAATAGTGAGGCCAATCAAAGTCTCAAAAAATTGTAGTAATGTCAGTCGTGTTAGAGCTGTAGTCGTTTAATTCCACTAAGATGTGTTATAAATACCTGGTGGTCCTTGAATCAGCGTCAATGGTGAAGCCAAGGCATTCTTAACTGCTTGTTCCTGTCCAGGGTTTAGAGTAAGTGACGCCACGATGTCCTCCTTTGACTGCCTTATAAGCCGGGGATTCCGCGCAAGGTACTTGGGAATGTCCCTCCGCAGGAACACGCTCCTGACAAGTTCCGTGGCGGTGCCAAGGTTTTTAACTGCACTTATCATACGGCGGAATGACAACCCTCGGGCGATAACCTCCATGCTGCACAGCCACGCAGTCTGATCCAGGCTGTTAACGGAGAAACCGTCAGGAACCTCTACCAAGTTGATTTGAATCAAGTTCTTCTCTTCAGTATTATCCACATTACTGATAAGGCAGTGGAACATACAAGGCGAAACATGACTTCTAAGACATATGAAGTCTCCACTTGAGAGCTGTAACCCACGGGCTGTACACAAGGTTTTGGACAATGTGAATTGCCCAACATCTGCAATAAAAGTAAACCAAATCACCATATCAGTGATTTAAAGGTTTATTGATAGAACTGAAATGTCTAGGTGTGTAATTGAGCAATAGTCATAAATTCTCTCCCATGGCACGGATGATCGAAAAGATTTGAACCACCTTCCAAAACATCTTAATAAGCACTATTTATCGATTGGCGGTGTGAATATATGTTAAATGAATGTTGTGCCGCGTAGCACTGGGAACACAAATAGTGGAACCAGAGAATTAACTCTGAAGTGTAAATTATAGTGCTACTTAAACACCCATGAATAACCCACTGGGCGTTAGCCCTAGTAAAGGGAAACAGGGAACCACACGAGGCAAAGAAAAAATCTTTTGACCTCGGTGGGAATCGAACCCACGACCTCCGGAATAGATCTACCGTTACTCTGCCGACTGAGCTACAAGGTCGCTACAAGGTGGGTTCGATTCCCACCGAGGTCAAAAGATTTTTTCTTTGCCTCGTGTGGTTCCCTGTTTCCCTTTACTAGGGCTAACGCCCAGTGGGTTATTCATGGGTTTAAGTAGCACTATAATTTACACTTCAGAGTTTAATTCTCTGGTTCCACTATTTGAATATATGTTAAGTTTAAATAGACAGCGAGAATATCGCAGGTGGACAAATCGGAATTTTTTGTCCCAAGAGTACCTGTTCGTTTATCAACTTTTCATCGGGCATTTCAGAGAATTTTCAAATGGGTTCCGTATGATTTGACCGATCAAAATCTGAGTGTGACTGTACATGCGCGCATACTCGTGCAGGCGTGTGTGCCTGCGTGGGGGATGACTTTTCTAGGCGTACAAACTTGACATGCTATTGTGTTAGCTTGATTGACATGACACGTATTGTTTTTCTCCGTCTCCCACTCACGCATCTGTGTGCAAGAACGCGCGCGCGCGTACGCGTACACGTGGGCAAGGACCAGCACTCAGATTAGTCAGTGTGAGAAACTTACTGTCTTTCCACTGAACCGACACATTTTGAAGAATGACTTGAACCGTGGAGTCGCAATTAATACTGGAAGTGGCAGCTTCGCACAGCAATAGTGGCAGCATAACTGCTTGATAGTCTCGCACGTCACTGTAGACTGCTTTTGTGGATGACATCTGTGGAACTCCGAATGACTTGGTGGGATGACGTCGATGCCTCATGCAACACAAAATTGAATCAGTAAATTTAACAGCCATGATAGTCGGCCTGAGCAATCCACGATGCATTTCAGCACCCAGGTAAACGGAGATTGCGTCACCTCTGCGGTAGAACTTCGTGTGGGCATTTAAATCGCCATGCAATGCAAGTGAACTCATGGCAATGGATTCTTCAGGAGAATTGTTGCCACTGGTATTGAAATGCGTGTTCTCAAACTGCAACCACAGCTTTCGTGTCGATCATTTGACGCCGTTGGTTTATCTGATGGAGGTCTTCAGAACGAAATTGTTGCAAAAATTCAAGCCAAAGGTCTTTAGGTATCTTGAGAAACTGTCGTGCAACCCCGGAAGAAGGTTCGAGTTTAGCAGAAGAGAATGCGTCATAGAGGTCATCACCTTCTTGGCTGGACTCTGCTCTGAGACTTTGGCCTGTTACGTTGATCTCGAGCACGTTCCAGCTCAACACCAGTTCCTCTTCCTCTTCCAACCACTCCCTGGATGACGGCTTGCAATCATGTATCCTAACATTCCTGTTGAAAGAAGAAACGTGATCCACTTCTTCCCCTCCTAAAAGCAGGTAGTCTGGAGTGAGGCAATCCACCTTGGCTACTCTCCACTTGGAGTCTTTTCTGAGCACATCTGCCCTTGATACGGCTGCAAGTTGGTTCTCAAAACAATCGGCACGTGTAGTCATCATTTGGCACTGCTCACATATGCTCTGTACTTGGTCTTCCGTGTAGGGCATCTCTGCGCCCTCGAGAACAGCCACTAAGATGCGATGAACAACAATGTCCATGTAACGGCGTATCGGGGATGTAAAATGCGTGTACGAAGCTACATTGAGGGAATAATGGCGCTGCATCTCCCATGGAAGTGTGGCAGAGACAACATAGCCGCTTCGTTCTTGGACAGAGGCCAAATGAGTCAGCACTTTACCAACACCGGATTGACTGTCGTGACGAAGAATGGAGATGGTCACTTTTCCGAGATCTTTTTCATCCAAGGCTGCCGATATTGTTTCCCATGTCTTTACGTCAATGTTAACACAGTCGTCGTTGCACTGCTGAGGTACGTCACTCGAAGGTTTTAGTAAGGACTGCAGAGTGAAAAACTGACTTGGTTCCATACCTTGCTTGACACACGCGTCGTGAATATCACGCAAAAGGTGGGTCTTGGGAGGAAGTTGTCGGCGTAGTGGTACCAACGTCTTGGCGAGAGGATTCTGAAGCAGTCGTTCAGCGACTGTGCGGTTACTCTGAAGCATGAATTCTTCTACCATCTTTTCAGAAGACAGCACACCACATTTGGTGACATCAGGCTCGAATGAGACATAGCCTTGACGAACTCTTCGCGCCCACATTTTGAAAGAAAGTTGAGCCAGGATTCCAATACCCTTCTGTACACTCTCTGGGACATCGTCAGCTTTCTTCCCATCAAGAATATCCTGACACTGATCAAAGGTTAACTTGCAGCAAGACGTGACAATGCTGCGATGGATTTCAGGCCGTTCCACCTCAATTCCGTCTTCGTTTAAATGAAACATAATTGAAATGGCCAGTCGTTCTTCATCGGGAAGCAAACTGCATAGCTCTGTGCTCACATAGGAAGGCAACATTTCATTGTGGTAGGACACTTCGGGACTACCATACACAGAGGTTCCATGCGAGAGGGCAGCCTTGTCCAAGTTAGAATTCTTAGCTACAAAGAAACTGGCATCTGTAATGTGAACACCCACTTTATACGTTCCATCAGTTTCCCAGCAAACACTCAATGCATCATCAACTTCCACACATGATGCGGGGTCTACGCTGAACACATCGTTAAAACGCATCCGTTTGGAACGCTCTGCCTCAGGAATCTTCCATCCTGGTGGAAAATCCTTCTTAGCTTCATTCTGAATTTTCTTTGAATGGCTTCTATGAATGCCGTGTTCTGCAAGGAGTATCGGGATGGACAAATGTGGATCTCCTCCTTCTGTGAAATAGTGCACAACAAAGCCAAGAGGGTACCGGTAGCTTGCTCCCCACTTCATGAGCTGCACAAGGAATAACTTTCCTTCCGTGTCTGTAACAAAACTTGTAAAATTTATTTTGCCATCCCTCATGGCAAAAACAGCAACACCAGTTTGGCCTTGATGATCTCTGCTTTGCAAGATGACAAACTTGGAGTTACTCCTGTTAATGGGTGTCATCATGTTCTTATCTTGGTTGTCCAGCCTGCAAACTACCTTTCGAGGATGCATTTCTTTCAGAATTGCCACGACTTTTCCTTGAGGATCTCCTAAACGCTGATGCCTGTTGTTTATGACTTCCACTGCAACTATGTCTCCATTGAATGCCCGGTTAATGTTAGTGCGACTATTGATGCGGATGTCAGGGCGGTCTGGGTCACAAACCTTGGCTACTGCGGTATTGCCATCACTGAAGTTGTCAATCTGTAAACAACAAGCAACAAGTTCGCCTTTGGCTAGTTTAGATTGAGCCTCCTCGTTTCCTAAATGTTCCTCATTGATGGAGTAGCTTTCAATATAGACTGTGCTCTTACTGGGTTGTAGGATCCACCCCTGTAAAAGAGAAACATCCTGGCCTTCACTGGTACAACTAGAGACAATTTCACTGGGAAGCGGTGAAGAGGTGTCTCTCGTTACTGTCTCCAAAGAAACAAGGCTTTCCTCAGCATCGTGGTCACTTCTGGATGTTAGTGTTTCGAACGCTTTGATGTAATCTTGAACAATGGGGTCCTTCTGTTGGGCACTGAACCACTCTTCTGTATCTGAATCCTCAAATTCATCTTCTCTGTAGATTTTGTTGGAGTCAGAAGGGTTTGGTCTCTCAGAATCATCACCTCCATCACCACCGTGGGCATTTTCAGATTGCTCACTGCCTGCGAGGCTGGTAAGAGAACGGAGCAGTTTGAAGCGATCCTCAAGGAGATTAGCTTCTTTCTCAGCAAGGATGATCTGCCTTTGAATGTTTTCTCGAAGAGCGTGGTGAGGGGGTGAATGAAATGATGATTTTAACTTGTTTAAATGATCTTTTTCTTTTGTGATCATTTCCTTTCGGCTAGCCAAGTTAGAATCAAGCGACAAAACCAGAGCATTCAGTGATCTGTCTGGTGAAGTGGGGTCTGGCATGGGTCTGCTCTGTTGACTCTTGTCTTGGTCTCTACTGGACATTTGCATCCCTCCGAGATTTGCATAGCCCAAGTTGGGCTGGACTAGAGTTGTTACGGTCTGTTGAGTTGTTGTCATGTGTTCTAGCACCTTTTGGTGAGCAAAAACCCCGGCTGGAGAGTTATTAGGCACAAGGTGTTGTTGACCTCTGGGCCAAGGAGCCAATGGATTTGGCAAGCCCCCTTGTTGTGGCAGATGAAGCTGTGGTATAAAACCATTCAATGGATGCTGCTGAAAAGGATTTGGAATGATTGGAACAGTATTCATGGGGAATGGAACAGCTTGCCCAGGGATAGCAAAAGGACCAGAATTTCCAGGATAAATTGGCCGCCCTGCAAAGAGACCAACATTCTCGTGGATAGGACCAATTGGCAAAAAAGAAAGGTTTGCAGGAAGGGCTGGGATAGGTTGTCTGGGGAAAAGAGAACCTAGTACTTCTGGTGCTGTATTGACAAGACTGTTGCAGGGTGAACCACTAGCTCTGAGTGCATTTGGCACACTTGGGATTTGCTTTGACTGTAATGTGTTGTTTTCTCTGTCATTCTTTGCATCCTTCGTCATTCTTGTCACAGTGTCAAATGGCAGGCGGTAGTGAAAGGTGCCATTGCTGTTACACTTGCTGAGGATCGTCTTCCAACACACTCGGCATTCCCCTACAGAGCAAAGGGCCACCGGGTCCCCAATCACAACTAGGCGGTAGCGAGCCCTTGTGATGGCTGTGTTCAACAACTTGCAATCAGACAGGAAGCCCAGGTTCTTTAGGCTTGTTACATTCCCTTTTGTACCACTTAAGGTTCGCACAGTGCTGATAAATAATACGTCAAACTCCAACCCTGCAAAAACAATTCAGGTGCATATTTTACGATAACAGCACAAATTCTTGCATGCTCACTGGCTAATTTTATCATAAATAAGCAGACACATGAATTTATAATTTATGTGATGCAACAACAAGCGAGAGCGGACAATTTGTTATCGTAAAAAAACAAATTGATGTCAGTTTTTAACGCATCTGTCCTGTTATTGACAATGAATTTCGTCATAATAATGTCAAAGTAGTCTGCAGATCCACTCGGCTATCGCCTAATGGATCCACAGCTTATTTGACAATGTTATGACAAAATTAATGATCAATAACAAGACAGACGCATGAAAAACTGACGTCAATTTGTTAATTCGTTCAATAACTTTTCAACTTCAGTGCCCAAAACCACTTAGTTAAGCCGCCTCCTTAACCACTGTGGACTGATGAACAGTTTTTCATTTCACTTTGAGGATAACTCACACTCGGGTACTTAAAACACCAGTCAATAAGAGCAATCGTTATTGGCAATATCCTCAGATGGATGGTCACACTAGACCAAAAATAGCAACTTCTCAATATTATGCCCTTCCCCAGGCGTGCTTATCAGAAATGTAACATAGACACCTTAGTTTTAGGAGCAAGTCTTAAATTCATTTACATCCAGAGGAAGTACAAGTTGTTAGTGTTACCCTGCAACTCCTGGTCAGGTTGTAGCACATTATTTTACAGCAAATGTGATTATGATATTACCTTGGACATTATTCACACCTTCCACCTGAACACCTCCTAAAAACTTGGCCCGAAGAAGTCTCCTGATTTCCCTCACCTAGCAAAACAACAATAAATATTTGAAAAATACTAAGAAATCGGTTACTTCTAAGAACAGAAACAACTTTTTCTGTTCTATTTTGCTCTTTGTTTTCAATTTCACAGATAGCCACGAAAAGACCAAAACTTGGAAGCAGACTGCAATGCAAAAACTTTTGTATTAGACCTACAATCATGGACAAAAGTCGTTGAGACACATAAAAATGACCAAACCCTTATTCCCTGGGTGTATATTCTCCTCTCTCCCCTCATAAAAGGAAGCCTCCCCTTCCCCCTTTTTCAATGTTGAAAAAAAATAAACATCCACAAAGCATTTGCAACATTGTTTGGGACAAGGGGGAATACAGATGAAAAAGGTGTTTTCATAGAAATACAAAATACAATTGTTACATGTATTTGAAAGCGTTAGTTTGGGTAAAGTGTCCCAACACTTTTGTCCATGATTGTAGACCCTTTACAGCTGCACATCTACTTATCCATCAGTAGCCGTGAAACCGTTGTTCTTAAATCCGCCATTATACTGCAAAATACCAAGGAAACAACAGTGTAGCTTCAAGGAGCTACGTCATGGTTTGCGCATCTCAAAAAGTTTAGCCTAAAATTTTCAAGTTCTCCTTTTGTAATCCGTGTTAATCTTCTCCATCCTAAACCATCCTTGTTCCTTTATGGTCTTTTATTACCCCTTTAGCCTAGTAAACTACTATTTACAGATTTTGCTCGTGGCCAAAAGACTGTGACTGAGCTGCTTTAAGTGCTGATAAGCTTCCAGGCTTCATGGTACCCTGACATTTATTGGCACAAGTCAGTTCTTCCTGGAAGAGGTCAATCACTGTAATGTTTCTTATACCTGGGTGGGATAAGGTGCCAAAACACAAATTCTTGCTGGATTCGCGTTGCCCCAAACTTGAGCTGGCCAGAGTTTTATCAATTCTTCCACGCGGTCAGCAACTTCAGCAGCTTCTCCCCTGTTGAGAAAAGATGGCGGCTCATCTGCAATCTCTTCCTTACCATGAACCCCATAGAAGACGACTGAATACGGCAGACTGGCTGGGCGTTTTAGATTAGCAATGAGCGTGTCTTGGTAAAACAGATGCGATGGAACATCCACAATGTCATCATAAGCACGGTAGTTTTGGAGCAACAGAACTTTTGATCTTGACATTGACGGGTACAATTCATACAAACGAACCAGAAGAGAACGGCCAAGAGCCAGCCGTTGACAAACTTCAGACATGACAGGGGGACTAAGCTAGAAAGAAAAGAGAAAGGAAAAGTCAATCTTACTAATAAGAATTACGTTTTGAGAGTATGTTATAATACCAACCGTTGGCCGACCGATGCATTGGTGGGATCTGCTCTTTACCTTTACTCAAAGTACATTAATAATACAAAGACCTCTTGCTAACCAAGTGTGTAGTTTTGCCACTAAGCAGAAAAGAAAACTTCAAGAAAAAATTCAGCAAACTTTCACCAAAGCTGACATATGCTCCTGGCATAATTATGTTCAACTTTGGCATGTGCATTAATCAAAAGTTCTGGAAACAGATGCCTTAATTTATCAGCAGAGTTTTAAAACACCCAAAATGACCGTGATTTTTTTTTTACCTAGCTTGTTCTGTCTGTATCAGGGAATGTTGGTCTGTGGTTGGAGCCTTTGGACCCATCAACACCATGCCAAAGGAGCACCACCATCCTTTCCATATGATAGTCCCCCCCCCCCCGGACAGATCTTACAGTTGGTCAATAATTTTACATACCTGCAGATGATCTCCTGCTAGGACTATCTGAGAATTATGGCCTGCTAAGCACAGAGGAATGATCGTTTCCGCTTCCATGGCTTGGGCAGCTTCATCAATAAAGATATGCGTAAAAAATCCAGGTGGCAGGTCGAGTTTAGCCAGGGATGCTGCTGTTACCAAGGTTGTCACAACAATTTGATGGTTCATCAACACTTCGTGGCTGGGCATGGCAAATTTACCAGTGTTCAAGTCTAACAGACAGTACTGGAGTACCACGTCAGACACTGTGCTGACAAAACGGTTTTCCCAGCAAATGCGGACGGGTTTAAATCTTGACGCTGATATCTTTGATTCTGTTAGGAAGGGGTGAAGGTGATTCTTGATGTAATGATCAGCAGCACTGTTGGAGTGAGTGCACAGAAGGATTCTGTAGTCTGCTTGACTGTGTAGTTGGATAGAAATCAGCTCTTTAATAGCTTCTGCAATAGTTCTGGTCTTCCCTGTTCCAAAAGGACCCAGAATCAACAGTGGAGGTCCCGGGTGTGGTGATAACATTTGTTTTAACGCATACGTTTGAGACTTGTTCAACACTTTATTACAGTCTGAGTAATTTGACCACTGCTCATTAACTCCCTGTGGAGCAGCTGGGTAGACTATGTCAAGGCTTATATTCTCTACTGCCCAATGCATATGCTGGTAAGTGTCAATAAAGCGAAAACAAACAGAAGCTGGCAGTGGTCTTTTAGATTTCAGTACTTTCTGAAGCTCACTGCTAGCTCGAAGCAAAACACGATTCTTTCTCAAACTCTCCACTACAACTTCATAGAGTACCGGATTTGACATGCCGTGTGGTTGAACTCTAACCAGAGCATAGCCCCCACGACTGATTAAGAGACTGGCATCATCCATTAGATCTTCTTGAACTGGTAGGACAAGAGTAACTTGGGAAGGGTCGCTTGCACACTGCTGTGTACAGTGGAGAAGGTCTGTGCAGTGTATGGTTAACCTGGAGAAGAACAATGCAAGTAAGAATGCAACAATAAACAAGTCTTCAAGCAAAACCATAAAATTCATTTACAAAACAGTCCTTAGAAAATAAACAAGCTGATGGTTAAAAATTGCGTTTCTATAACTCAATGGAGACACAGAACTAGCACGCACTGTTGACGTAATGATGGCGTGGCCAAAGAGATTTTACATTTGATAGTTAACGTTAACCTGTTTTCCTTTTTTCCTTGCTATGTTTTCTAAAAGAAATAGAAAGCATGTACTCCATGCTTCTATTGAGTTATAGAAATACTCATGAAAGTTTGGGAGCACTCGAAAAGCTGTGGGAACACTCGCCGTAGACGTTCCCACAGCATTTCTCGTTCTCCCAAACTTCGGACCACTCGTGTTTCTTTAACCTAACAGAAACATGGAGTACATGTTTTCTATTTCTAAATCAATAACTCATGGAGTTTAAACAAAGAAAATCATGACCATTAACAGTGTTTGGATATCTGATTTAAAAATTTATCAGTTTTACATGTAGATTAAGAAGATATATCAAACACTCAGGTCAGTGTTTCACCACACTTCCAAACACCTCTATGTTTGTCAAAATACTCCTCTATGCACTGTATTTTCAGTTCTCTTCTAGGTGATTGCAAATGTGGTCAGCCACACTCTTTTGTTTGATATATTATATGAAAATATGGCTCACTTGCATGTTTATTTTCTTGCAAATCACACTCATTTTTGTAAGAAAAGTTTGTACAAGGACTCAAATTTGAAACAGCAACAAGCAACTTTGAAATGGCATCCAACTTTTTTAGCGTGATTTTCTGAAGCATGAACTACCCAATTTGCACAACATTTGGCACTCCAATTTTATTCCTAAAGAGAAATTTTGGAAATCCAAAAAATCAACTACTGGTACAAACATGTTGCATAACCAGTACATCAAATTTCTCTGCCACTCTTGAACAAATTTGCTTGGCAGTGAGAGGTTTTTAATCAAAACTGAAAACTGAGTGAGAGAAAACAACTGAAATATTTTGCAATGAAATGTTGCATACAAGGGGGTCTTACTAGTAAATTTAATCAAACTGACGTGAGTTTTTCATGCATCTGTCCTGTTATTAATCATGAATTTTGTTATAACATTGTCAAAGTAGCTGTGCCAGGATTCACGAGAGGTTAGCCAGGTGGATTCACAGACTACTTTGACAATGTTAATGACAAAATTTGTTGTCAATAACAGGACAGATGCATGAAAAACTGATGCCAATTTGTTTTTTACAATAACAAGTTGTCAAATTGTCCATTCTCGCTCCTTGACGTATCACATTAATAATACATGTAACTTCATGTGTCTATCTGCTTATTGACAATGAAAATTACCCAAAGAGCGAACAAGATTTCTGCAGTTATCACAAAATGCTGTTTTCCAGCAGCATGTAGGTGTTTAAACCCATAAAATACTTTTTTTGTCCTGACAGCCTCTGCTACATCAGACAGGCAGTACATGAACATGTAATAAAGTAGTCTGGAAATGATTATCGAACCTTGTCATTTGGCGACGACGCTCAAATTCTTCAATGTGAAGAAGCATGTGGAGACGTTGTCTGTAATGTTCACAGAGCAGGCTGTCCTCAAGATGATCAAAATGGCCATACTCCAGTGCTGTTCCAAGGCTAGGTGGAAGTGGAAACTCAGATTTCCCACGTACTGAAAATAAAAACAGCAACTTTGACACTGAAATTTCGTAGCCTGTGTACATCTACCTCCCCTCCCCTCCCTGTACATCTCTCCCTCTGACTTTTTCGAGGGAAGGGGGAAGGCTTACACAGGCTAAAATTTCCGATTTTTCAAACCACCCGTACATGTACATGTGTGCAAGTAAGAGTATAGAAAATTAGTTCAAAAAATTATAGGAAAATTTATCCTAACTTTTCTTTCCAAGGGAGAACAAATGCCTTGAATTATCAGAGGATTCAAAAAATAAGAGATTTCGAAAATTGGGATTTGACTGTGCTTCAACAGTGTCAAGTTTGTGAATGTGTCAACTGTATGAAAGCAAAGCCTGAATCAGGCATGGAGTTAGGGGGATGGAAAAAAAACACCAAAAATTGTGGTTGAACATATCTGTGCCCCCAGGAAATACAGTATCTCTACCTACCCCTAGCTATTAGAAAAAACATTAGATAACCAAGGGGGAGGGGGCTGAAAAGCAAAGGCTTAAAAGGACAATAATGAAGTTCTATGTAAACTAAAATTTTCGGCAAAAAATGGGGGAGTGATAAATTGCTGACTCTCTGTCTCCTTTAGTTTTTGAAATCCCCCTTAACTACACTTTGCGTTTTCAATTACATGTAAGCTATCATTATCATTATCATTATCATTATCGTTATTGTTATTGTTATCATTATTGTTATCGTTTTCATTATCGTTATCATAATTATTCAAGTTCCCCCACATTGCAGGTTAAAAACTTACTAGATGAATGAATAAATCATTATATGGGGAAGAATAAAACATTTTGCTTTGAGTCGTGAGTGAGTCCACATGCTCAAGAAAACACTGACAAAATTCAAAACTGCTATAATCCCCTTTGCTCCAAGAACACAACAGTAACCTTAAAGGTAAGCCCTGTGCTCCTTGTCCCAACCTTAACCAAGCACATGAAGTACTACAGACTGTACATGTATGTCTTTTCTGGGGAAAACAACTACAGCTGAAAATAAGCTGACTGTGTAAGCTTTAATGTACCTTGCGTATCTTGAGGATCAAAGGGTACCACTGTGTATTTACTAAGCCATGACAGTTCACTATCATCTTCACAAATCACAGGATACTGGATTGTATGAAGGAGGTTTAGCTCTGGAGCAACTACCACCCCAAGCTGTCGAAACACATATGGCTGCTCATCAAAATCAAACACAACTCGTTGTTGAAAACTGCCATAGTCTGCCGACTCAAAGCGTAATGTGATTTGGAAGCTTGTGATTGGACGGCCAATATCATTCTCCCACTCCTGGCATCCTAGGGGCAGGATCTGCTTTGGATGGCTAATCGCATTCACTTCCACCACGCTGTACTCTGGTAGATATGGATCCAGTGTAAACACACGGCGCAATCTACACCACTTGCCGACCCGACTCTGAAAGAAATATATCCAAGAAAACAAATTACATTAGGTACATGTGTGAGCATAATAAGTTATGACATAAGAAGGAAAATGCCCAGTGGTTCCAGTTCACAAGAGTTTCATAAGGGCTGGGTACCAGACAAATTTATTGCCAACCTGGTTTGATCATCTAGTGGAAAGTGTTTCTTATAAAGAACTTCAGTTCAAGTAGTGAAAAACCAGTTTCTCTTTGGCTGAAAATGTTCATGAAACCATTGAGTTCAATTATACAAGTTTTCCTTTCCCTTTTCAAGAGGTTTTAGTTTTCAGCCCTGGAGATAGGGGGGAGAACACTTCCTAGTGATAGGGTCAACAACTGGGGATGCTCATTGTCTCACCTCAGGCTGTAAATCATGGATTTTGGCTTCACTTAAGGTGTTCAGGACAAAATGCTTCTTTTGTTTAGCTGACAAGGTATCTTTTAGGGTCAGGCTCAAAGAATTAATTAAAAAATGCTGCCTTCTGTTTTAAAGCAGTATCTTTAAATGGCCAAATAGAGCCCGAAACATATCCAGATTGGTCTCTTTCAAAGTTCAATTCCAATTTTCTGTCGAGTGTCACATGGAAGTTCCCTCAAAGATGGGGGTGGGAGGGGGGCATGTATGTGTATGTGGTGTCAGAAATTGAGTCAGAAATACTATGTTAGCAACAAAAAATGTTTATTAAAGAAACAAATTTAGGTGCAGAGGAACTTACACTTGATGCCACAGTAAAAGTCCATGTAACTGGTTTGTTCTTGTCAATGTGTGGAACAAACAGCTTTTCATTGCAAAGAATGCTGTGATTTCCACTCATTTCAACCATCTAAAATAATATTGAAAACAACAAGTCATTATTTAAGTCCTCTTTTAACTTCCGAAGCTTTTGAAATATAAGGAGATGATACTACAAATGCTTATTATTCTCTACAAGAAGGATGGCACCGCGAGACTCTCAATTAGAGACATTTCAAAATGTCTGCATCAGGTCAAGTGTCTGTACCACCAAAGCTTACATGTATAGTGGTTTCTTACAGTGCAAGTACATGTACTGAATGACTAGGAGAATTCTTACTCTCCTGTGAAAGGGATGCTAGTCCATCACAAGGTTACTCCCAGCAATAAATTCACTGATACACATTTATACACCTGGTTGGAGAGAGGCACTGTGAGAGTTAAGTATCTTGCCCAAGAACACAATGTGATGGGTGGCCAGAGTTCAATATGCTTGATTCAGAGTCCAGCCTACTAACAATTTGGCAGTAGACTATCAGCCCTCTGCTCAGCTCTCTGCTCAGCAGAGACTCAAAGGGGTCTTTCAAGTGGGGAGAATCCATTGAACAATATGGGTGCAGGCACAGAGGTACTGTAAGTAAAGAGCAATGGTGCAGGGTTTTCAATAAGTTTTAGAATAGTTGTCTGAGCTAACTAAATTAGGTGGCTTTAACTGATGAATTTTCTTAATACTTTGAGTGAAAATACAGACAAAGTATGCAGCAGTACAAGGCAAATTCTGACAAGGTACGTGGCGATTTTCGCCACTTGCCAGCTTCTAATGAAACCTCTGAATGGTGGAAGGTGCCGCCCAACCAGTTCAGTCAACTCTGTGCCTACACTCTCCTTACACTGTATTGCACATTTTGAAACCTGTGCAGAGGAGAGAGGACTATCATTATAACTCTCACATCACCATGTCTACAATATTTACACCCTTTACATTACAGCGCCTTTTCAACTCTCGACTCGATCTTTTGCAGGCTTGATCCCATAGCTGTTAGTAGCTTCAACTTTCCGCCAACTTTTGCTTGTTCGCTCATTGCTGTATTTTCAGTTTTGGTTTGCTTCTTTCGCTTCTTCAAACTGGTCCACGGACATTTCCATGGTTTAGGTTTATCACTTTACAGAAGACTTTCCTACTGTACATGTGGTTTGCTTTTCATTTGTCATATAATGAATGAGTTTGATAAATAAATGCACACTACTTACCAGATTACTTTCAGGAAAGCCAAGTTCCTTCTGTCGTTCTATTTCCTGTAATAACATTGCAGCAGCAGATAGAGTAGGCCTTGAATTTTGTTGTAAGAACATCTTTTCTCTCTTGCTTTGCATCTGTTTATATAAACATTTAAAAGAAAGATCCTTGGGACATATATTTACAACTGAAAGACATGCAGTACTGTCTAGCTTCTGTCACCGCCTCCATTTCCAAGGAAGTTACTACGGAAGGAAAGACTATGGTTAGTTACATGTAAAAACATTAAGTCAAAATAACAGGAAAACATAAAGAGTCCATACATGAACATTGTAAAGTGTACATATAAACCCTAAACAATGCAAAAACAGGGATGCAATTTTATTGCATATTCTACTTGCTTGCACTAAATTATGAAACTTATGAAAACAACATTGTACAGTTTCTAGCTGGGAATTTCAAGCAGTAATTGACACATTATTTCTGTGTCAGATCATCTCTTGTTCTCCTCAACTGGGACCGCAGCTGTGTAATCAGATGTGTAAACACAATACACTGGACATGCAGAGGCAGGTACATATAGGATTCCCGATGTTGGACATTTGCAAACTACAGATTTTTTAACAGGGTATTTCCCATTTCCATTATCCAGAGCTGACCTTAAACAGGCTAACCTGAGACCTACATGTATTCAGGCTAACCTGAGTGAAATTCAGGCTGGCCGGAGCACTCTTTACGCCTAAATGTAGCTTGCAGTTTGCAAATGTCAAACAGTTTGGGTTGCCAGTAGCAGATCTGGAGGAGTGGCCTAAGGGGCCCATCTCCCCTCTCCACCTTATTTTGGGTAAAAAAGGAAATCAAAGAAGGAAGAAAAGTCCACACAGTGAGCAAAACAAAACCGCCATCCCCCATCCTCCTTCCCTTAACTCAAGGTCTGGATCTGCCACTGGTTGCACAGTATTCGGCAATTACTCATTCTCGTCAAGAAACATAGGGTGTGTTCCTTTGGGGTGACCTGGATCAGGATCAGTGATCCAAGATCTGTCTGGATCATGGTACATCAAAGGAACCAGTGAATCTATGGCCAGAGTGGTTTCGTCGGTTCCTTTTATGCACATGATCCAGACAGATCTTGAATCACTGATCCTGATCCAGATCACTCCAAAGGAAGGCACCCATAGTAATGTGTTATTTGTACCAATCACATGCCTGTAGCTGTCTAATTTATTATTTGTGTCAGTTTGTGACCAGTTAATTATGTTTTGCAAGTTTTTGTTGTGTGCTCAAATTTACAGCGTGTGTTCTGCAAGACATGACTCGAGCATCTTCACACGTGTTTATTGAGCTGAGAAACTTAGGCCGATTAAAAGAACACCTTTGTCATCGTCATTCATGGTATTATAAATCC
Source organism: Platygyra sinensis (assembly GCA_019787425.1). Classification (NCBI taxonomy): domain Eukaryota; kingdom Metazoa; phylum Cnidaria; class Anthozoa; order Scleractinia; family Merulinidae; genus Platygyra; species Platygyra sinensis. The sequence continues at coordinate 4,209 of JAHPZR010018776.1, read as the reverse complement.
CTTTGAAGTGCAAAACCAATAACGTGAATTTTCCAGGCCAAAAGAATTCTATTAAAACCACTCTCAGATGACATAAAGCATCATACCTTCAAACCATGCATCGCAGTATCTGTTTAGAATTGAAAACTGCATCTAAGCTAATGTCGCTTCGACATGGGTTTCATGTCTTTCGTAGGACACATGCCTCTGACTTTCAGAGACTCTCTAAAGCACGTCCAAGCAAAGTCGCAGATGAAATTTTTGTTATTCCTGTCGATAATGTTACGGCGAAAACCGTTCACAAAACAATGAAAGCTCTCGCTCACTCCTCCATCTTGAAAAATGTCTCGTTCCCAGTACTTTCTGACTCTCTCTTGCCAGAGATGTCGTGACTATTTTGTGACTAATTTTAACCTGGATGAAATGGCACAAAATGTTTGAAAAAGCGAAAGAGGCTTCGAATGAGGTCAAAGTTCCAACTCAGTCCTGTTAGCATTGTATACTAAATATTAGCAGTGAACAGGTGAAGTCTGTCGCTGTTTTTACTTAAGGTCGGCACACACGCGCGAGGGGACTGCAACAAGTCGCGGGAACTGGCCATTTTGCTTCAAAATCTAGTCGCAGGGAACTTTGGTCCCTGCGATTAGTCCCACGAATTCTAACCAGTTTGAATTTTTGGGTCAAGTCCCTGCGACTTGTTTCTCGAAACGCCTCGTGCGAACAGTTCGTGGGACATTCAGGACATTCAGTCCCTGCGACCAGTCAGGTAAACAAGGGCGCAGCGCCGGGCGCAGTCACAGGGACTTTTCCCTTTGTGAGTGCCGACTTCTTGTGATGATTACATGAGGGTCTCACAGGTGTCCTTATTTCCAGTTCTCTACCGTGACCGCGGGAATGAAGATGGCGGTTTTGTGTTGCTATGTTGCACCCTTCTAATTCGGAAACCCGGCTACGATGCAGTGTTCGAGCGTGGTGAAATGGAATTTACTCGTCTTTTACAAATTTTTTCTATGTTCTGGTAATTTGAAATGATTTTACTCGTGATTTTATTGAATGAAGAGAAACATTAATGATGCCAAGATAAACCACGAACTTACCTTTTTTAGGAGCTTTGAATGTAAGCATAAACATCGATGACCTGTTAGTCTCTAAAGAAGACCTCGAAATCCTGACTACAAAACCCACAGGAAAATGGCCCTTTTGTGTATTCTACAGAGATCGAAGTGAGTATTTAAGTGAGTTATGACATTACACTTTCATCTAAAAGAACAATCAATCCCTCCCTCAATCAATCAAATATCGATCAGTCAATCAATCAATTAATCAATCAATCAGTCAATCAGTCTGTCACTCAATCTATCAGTCATTAAGTCAGTCAGTCAGTAACTTAGTCCATCGGTCAGTCAGTCAGTCTGTCAGTCCATCAGTTAGTCAGTCCATCAGCTAGTCAGTCAGTCAGTCAGTCAGTCAGTCAATCAGTCAGTCTGTCAGTCAGCCAGTCAGCCAGCCAGTCATTCAGCCAGTCAGTCAGTCAACCAGTCAGTCAGCCAGTCTGTCAGTCCGTCATTCCATCTGTCAGTCAGTAAGTCGGTCCATCAATCAGTCAGTAAGTCAGTCTATCAGTCAGTCCGTCAGTCGGTCAGTCTGTCGATCAGTCAATTAGTCAATCAGCCAATCAATCAAATATCGATCAATCAATCAATTAATCAATCACCCGATCAATCAGTCTGTCACTCAATCTATCAATCAATAAGTCAGTCCATCCGTCAGTCAGTCACTCAGTCCATCGGTCAGTCAGTCAGTCAGTCTGTCAGTACATCAGTTAGTCAGTCAGTCAGTCAATCAGTCGGTCAGTCTGTCAGTCAGTCAATCCGTCAGTCAGCCAGCCAGCCAGTCAGTCAGTCAACCAGTCAGTCAGTCAGCCAGTCTGTCAGTCGATCATTCCATCTGTCAGTCAGTAAGTCTGTCCATCAGTCAGTCAGTAAGTCAGTCTATCAATCAGTCAGCCAGTCTGTCAGTCGGTCAGTTAGTCAATCAGCCAATCAATCAATCAATTAATCAATCAACCAATCAATCAGTCTGTCACTCAATCTATCAATCAATAAGTCAGTCAGTCAGTCAGTTACTCAGTCCATCGCTCAGTCAGTCCGTCAGTCAGTCCATCGGTCAGTCAGTCAGCCAGCCAGTAAGTCAGTCAATCAGTCAGTCAGTCCATCGGTCAGTCAGTCAGTCAGCCAGTAAGTCAGTCAATCAGTCAGTCAGTGAGCCAATCAGGCAGTTGGGCAATAAGGCAGTCCGTCAGTCATTCTGTCAGTCGGTCAGTCAGTCGGTCAGTCAGTCGGTAGTCAGTCGGTCAGTCAGTCGGTCAGTCAGTCAGTCAGTCAGCCAGTCAGTCAGTCCATTAGTCAGTTAGTTCATCAGTCAGTCAGTTAGTCAATCAGCCAATCTGTCATTCAGTCAGTCCACCCGTCAGTCAGTCAGTCCGTCAATCAGTCATTCAATCACTTTGTTAGTCAGTTAGTCCATCCATCCATCAGTCATTTAATACTAATAGATGGACCATTCTAGAAATCCAGATTAGCCGATCCAGGGTTCATTAATACTAACCTATGGCACTATGACTATGGCACTTAGAAGGGTAAAAATAATGTCCATTGAGTCCACTATTATATTGTGGATACACTGTACAGAGCCTGTATAATTACTGATGTTGAACAGCAAGTGTAACAAGGCTGATTTCATTATTTTTTTGCAATGTTTTTAGCAACTCCTTTATCAAGGCTCGAGCAGAGTTTTGTTGAGTTTCTTAGAATTTTACCAGAGAATGACACTTTCAAAGAATGGAACATTGTAGCTTTTAACCTTGACAAGGTAGGCCTTTAGAATGCTTTGCCCCACTGTTATTTATAAACAGTTAGTACCAGTATCTCATAACTCCTACTTTAGACTGTATTGTCATTGGCTTATACATAAGATACAGGGTAAGTCAGGATGATACAGGCAAACTTAATGCTGGGGGTAGCCCTGCAATAGACTAGCATCCCATCTAGGGGAATAGAATACTCCTAGTCGCTTCATAGTACAGAAACCAGGATACATGTAAGTTAAGGCCTGATGGGCCACTGATACAAACTTTACATTATACCTAAGATATTCTGCAAGGTAAGGTGCGATGAGGTGAAGGTAGGGGAGATGCAGGGAGGAGAGGGGAGGGGAGGGCAGGGCAGGGTAGGGTAGGATAGGGTAGGGTAAGGTAGGGTAGGGCAGGGCAGGGTAGTATAGGGTAGGGTAGGTAGGGCAGGGCAGGGCAGGGCAGGGCTGGACAAGCAAGGCAAGGCAAGGCAAGGTTAGGCGAGATGGGGCAAGGCAATGTGTGCATCAGGGCAAGTGGTCCATGCTGCCAGAGTATTCTGGTTCCCATTAGTACAGTATTTAATGACTAAGGATATTTCTACTCTCCCCTGTAGGATGCTAGTCCATGACAGGGTAATCCCCAGTACCCACTCATACACCTGGGTGGAAAACAAATTGACTTAAGAACAATCCAACCTGCAACATATACACTGACATTTTTCTGTACAGGGAATGTTATCATGGGAAGGCCATCCAGGGGCTGTTCCTCTTCTGCAGTGTCACATTGGAACAGCTGAATCACCACTGAGTTACTTATCACCTACCAAGACTCACAGAACAACCCACTCAGTACATCAGTGGTTTAAAAATGTGGTATGTTTATTATCCAAGAACTGTTAGTGATAAAGCATGTACAACAATTCACAACTACACCATTTCTCAATCAACCACATGAAATGTTAATCCTTGAGGTATTAGATGGAGTAGAGCTGTCATCAAGTTTTTGAGTCACTTGTTACCTTGATCATCATGTCCATAACAAATGTGGTGCTTCGTAGATGAATTTTATCAACAGCGTGCAAATTAACCCATTACATTGAGGTCCATTAATATTAGTCGGCCGTAACAGACATTAGTATAAATTTACTTGCATTAGATGTCATGAATGCTGTTCTCTGATAGGCTTAATGCTACTCACTATCTATTCTGTGATAGATAGTGAGTAGTGTAGCAGTGTGCCCTTGTTGACAAAATGAAGGCCACTTATTGGCATTTTGAAGTGTCTGTTAAGAGGCCCTAAGAGGGGATGAATTTTATGGTAGTTGGGAAGTTACGAGAAGCCAGGAATTGGGATTCCTAAGGTAGTGCAAAGAAGTG
>JAHPZR010018770.1:0-27157 GCA_019787425.1 Platygyra sinensis | reverse complement strand
CTAATATGTCACGAAAACGGAGTTTTTCGAAAGTGCTCTTCAAACCGGAGGAATTTGATAACGCTGTGGTTTAACGCTTTAGTGTGGTCTGAAAACATTTTGAAAACGAAGCTTTTCGTTGACGATGACTTTAAGACAATCATTATATTTCCCTACCCTGGTTTTACTCAAACAGAAATGCAAAATGACGGTGGATTGTTTCGTTTTCACATTCCTCCTCTGTAGTGCATGTGGAAGCATTTGAATCGTTTTCAGAGTGAAACCTCCGTTTTCAAATTCCTCCGGCGCAAATTGGACTGTCACAATTAACTGCTACCTATCTAATCCTTCGCAGCGTTGAGCGTCACTGTGCGAGTAGTGCCCATAATCCTATTTAAATCATTTAAACATTCAACCCAATTGTAAAAGAACGACCTTCAACCCAGCAAAGTAAGGTAAGAGTTCTGCAAAACTGTTTCGTAATAATATTGAGTTACGTACATAGCTGTCCAAAATCCCTGTGTATAACTTCAAGGCTGACGTTTGTGTTCAAGAAAGTTCCATCAGGTCGAAGGAATTCTGATTCTTGACTGTCATCCCACAAGCCAAGGAGGCCAGTTGTATTCCCTGTTATGAAAAACTGGTTTCAGTTTGTTTTCTGTCTTCGTTAACACTCAAGCTTTTTCAAGAAATGGTACTGTCAGTTGTAAAGGTGATCAAGACCAAGCTACATTGGTCTGAGAACAATTGAATTGCACCTGCCTTGTTGGAGGGAAACTCGTTCACATGCCCACACATGCCCCGAGAGAAAGACTGGAGTGGTCGAGACGGAGTGATTTAAGCGTTGACAATATCACTCCCAGTCGCCAATAAGATATTTACTAAGAGAACAAATCATTGTAATCGGCCTTATAAATACACTAGACTGAGACGCGGACGAAGAGGTTCAATGCGTGAAGACAGGCAAAACCCGTGCATAAGTCAGATGTAAAAGTCATTGTCTGCTAAGTAGGGCTGAAGTACACTTCGTCTAATGTCGAAAGAATGGAATAAAGAACCCCTTTTATTTACCGAGAAAAGAAATAACATGTAATACAGTTCGACCCCGCTAATTCGAACTCGTTTATTTAGAACTCTCCGTTATTTGAAACTCAAAATCATTTTCGTTGAATTTGCCCTTCAGTCATTTATTATCGGATTATTACCTCTCGCTATTTCGAACTATTTTTCGTTTCCCCTGAGAGTGCGAAATGGCAGGGTTCAATTGTAACTCGAAAAAAACCGTAAAACAGAAAACCGCAAAACACAGTTCTACCTTTAAACATTGTCGGTACCAGAGTCACGAGACCAAGCAGTTCTTGTTGTCCCCTCCACAGTGACGGAGATGCCAGAATTAAAAATGGCAGAGAACTTGGAGGTGTTGACATACTGTAACACAGACACGCCGTTGAACTCCAAAAGGGAGAGCTCGTCAAAAATGACTGCTTCACCATTCACCAGCACGTCAACCAAACCCACGACCATTCAACTGAATCTGAGTCAACAGAATAAAATGCCTATTCTGGTTAATTAGTTCGCGTCAGATTTGCAAATTAAGCACCATCACTCCTGTACTAAGCTATTACTGTAACTTTTAGTCATTCACCTTAAAATTAGTTTTAGTCTTTCAAGAAATGTTTGCACTGGGAAATTCCTTTTTCCCTTTGCTATATCCTGGTATTTTTATTAAATTTAGGCTGCTGGCTAACTTAGTTTACAAGGAAACCATATCCCAAGCAAAACACATTTTCTGAATGCGATACTGAATCAGTGTTCCTTTGACAAGTTGTTATGCACACGCACCTAAATACAAAACCCCTGAAGCCACCCCCATCCCCCTTGTACCACCACTGTCCACCCCTCCCCATTGCTTTTAAAAGCTGCTTTCCGTAGTGCATAGTATATATTGAAATACTAAGCACTTCCCATCCACAGCCTTTCAGGAAGGTGTCACCATTAAGCTCATTATCTGCTGACCTGCACAGTATCTGATCCTTGTTCTTTGGCGGCAAAGGCTGTGTAAACAGTGGCACGTGATAAAGATCCATCATCCCCCACAAGAGGTTCCATGCGCCCCTGCAAAGCGAAGTCCACCCCACTCACTTTTTAAAATGAAATATTCTCCGTAACCGTTAAACGTGAAGGGCGTACCGTCCAACGTCACCATGTGTGGATCACCAAATCCAGTCGCTAAGAACAACAGAACGACTTTTTCAGTACGATAAATGGAAACAGGTTATCTTTATAACTCTCAGTCAATATAGTCTAAATTTGAAATGTCTTAAAATTACAGAGTAAAGTTGACATTAGTTTTAGTACTTACATAACTAAATGCATGACCGCTATAAAATAAGATTTACATTTTTTACATCTTTTCATAGATTTTGAGCTTTTGCTTCACCCACGCTCCCTGAAAAGAAATTTAGTAGGCTCCTTATCCAGTTCCCATCAGCTCCAGGAGATTCCTTAGAAATAACAGTTGCATGAACAATTTTTTTGAAACTTTCCCTGAATGCTCCCTACCAAGCCACTATTTTTGAAAAAATACAAAAAGGATAGGCCACCATTCTCGCTTAGGAGATACAATGGACCAATCTCACCCCATTTATGCCTAACCATGCGCGTTATTTCATCAGTTCACCTTCCCTTTTGCGTAGCTGGAAGCAAAGGTTATTACTGAAAGCAAGACAGTACTTTAAAAAAACTTGATAGCCTTAGGTACAAAGTTGTGGGTGTATGGAACAATATAACACATGAATTTAAGGAAAAATCACACAATTCTGATTCTAATGACATTGACTCAAAGCGTTTCCTTTAATCGTTGTTTTCAAGGTCCTCATTTTGTATCCTCAGGAAACGGTCTTGTGTACTCTTTAAGTTATATCCTTTTTTCCTTCCGAACAACTTATCATGATCTCTAATTTTTTTAAACTCGCGCTGTACGTACAAAACGTAAGGGATTTCCCTCAAACTGAACTCGATAGCGAAATAAATTATCCTTTTCTCTTAAACGAGCACGGTGACCCCCGACTTTTTTTTCAGGTAAAGAACAGTCAAATAAAGAACATATTTGAAAAAGAAAAAAGTTTGATAGTAGAACATGATTTTTTTGGAAAATAATTCCGTACTTGGAGTATTTTGGCCAAGACGAGGACTTCAAGCTAACCACGGAACTGTCCCAAAAAAGTGGTAATATTCCCATAACCAGCGCAATCAAAGCAATACTGCTTATGTGAATAAAAGAAGCTTTACTTTCAGATAAAATTTTTGTGTCTTTCCATGAAACCATGACTTCATGCAACGTTGTTTACGGGAACTATGGTTCACAGCTGCCGTCCATGATTGCGAATTGACTGCTCGTCACATTCCAGGCGTCCATAACGTGTTAGCTGATGCGCTAAGCCGTTGGCGCACAGACTTCGCTTATCACGATCTATTTTATGAATCTGCCGCCCGCTTAGGCAGACAGTACACTTTTCAAACCGTTTCCAGGGATTATTTTAATTTTCAAGTTCAGTAATTCTATCTCTCGCGTAGAGTAGGCAAGTTAATATTGCTCTGAAGGTATTTACTTTGTCTTAGGCCGTTTGCTCATGTATTTTTTATTTATTTATTTATTTTTTTTCTCTCTTCCTTGTTTTCTAGGTAGCACACAGGGTCTCAAGTTTTTAGATAGTTTTTCACATAGGCTAATTAGGTTAGCTCATGCTGCAACGACGCATAAAAATATGCAGTCACATTTTCGTATTTTTACACAGTTTTGTAACAATCTCGGCGTGCAACCGTTTCCGGTCCAACCTGAAACCATTTTAAGATATATTTCTTTTCTTTCGGTTACGGGTCGTTCTTATGGGACCGTCCAGAATCATATCTCTACAATTAAGCATTATCATCGTTTGTTTGGTTTTCAACCCGGGTGGGAAAATTTGTATTCCTTTCAGTTAGCGTTACGCGGATGTAAGCGGTTTTTGGGGGCTGCTACAACGCGCAAACTAGCCATCACACCCATTCTACTTTTGCGTATGGTTTCTTTGTTCGACCCCAACCAACCGCTTCAGGCAGCCATGCGGGCTTTGTTTCTAGTAGCATTCTTTTCTTTTTTACGAAAGTCTAATTTGGTTGTTCCATCAGCTCATGTTATTTCTCCTAAAGTCCCACGGCGTTCGGACTTTCACATGTCACAGCACGGAGCTTTCCTCAACATTCGCGCGACCAAGACTATTCAGTTTTTCCAGCGGGCTTTATGCGTTCCTCTCCCTAGTATCCCAGGTTCTCCGCTTTGTCCTGTTGCGGCTCTTGAACATCATCTTCGCCTCAACGCACTTCGCCCATCGGATCCACTTTTTTCAGTTTGTTCAGGCCCCGCGCATACTACCCGTCCTCTTACTTTTCGTCATTTTTCTAGTTTTTTAGCACGGGTTATTGCTGCATTAGGTTTAGATCCGCGAGCTTACTCGCCTCATAGTTTTCGGCGAGGCGGTGCCACGTTTGCTTTTGAATGCCACGTTCCAGCAGAACATATTAAGTTTCAGGGCGATTGGAGCAGCGACGCCTATTTAGTTTATTTAGAGATGTCCCCTGCTCAGAAGCGTCTGGCGGTTGATTCTATGGCCGCGAAAATTTATCAATTGTCTTCATCTTAATTTTAGTTTTAGTCAATCATTGGTCATTATTTTTTATTTTTTTTATTTTTTCACCCATTTCACATGATTCCATACATACTTTTGTCTTTAATCACAGACCACCTTCTCGTTTGGGTTTGGGTGTTGGAGTTGTATTGTCTTTAGCTTGTGTATCTCAGTTTCGATTCATTGACAATAAACTCCTTGTTCCCAAACTCGCGGTCTGTGGTTAAATGTAAACAATTGTGTCAATCGTCACCTCTGTGAGGATGGTTAATTGTTAAATGTTATGATGTCATAGCCATTATAAAACCAGTGTACAGGTTTCTATCAGTCAGTCATAATCTCTTGAAACGCGGTCAAGCTTAATTTCGTTACCCTATCCCTCCCACCCTTAAGGTGTTGGAGTTGTATTGTCTTTAGCTTGTGTATCTCAGTTTCGATTCATTGACAATAAACTCCCTGTGATATCCCACTTCTTCCATGACATTGTACCATACCAGGACTGCTGCCGACTGACCAATAACTGTGAGAAGTATTTTGAAAAGCGGCCCTCAGATGATGGATCACAATACCAAGCACCGAGACCTGGTATTATTATCTTATGAAATACGTGCAGTAAAGTACATGCAGCAAAGGGGTTGATGCGAATTGAAATGAATAAAAACGTACAAAAATAAAATAACAATTTACTAAGCGCATGATCGAAATAATGTGCTCTTTTCTTCTTAAGGTTAATTCCCTTGAAATTGTTCTACTATCAAACTTTTTTGAAACTTGGCATAGTTAACATTCATAATATGAAAATTAAAAAAATGCGATAAAAAATGGGGTCACCGTGCTCGTTTACGCGTCAGCAGGCTTTTAAAATGGGGTATTTTTACTGGTTGTGTGTTAAAATTTCGGATCACCTTCAAACAGAAAAATTGTTTACATTTAACCACAGACCGCGAGTTTGGGAACAAGGAGTTTATTGTCAATGAATCGAAACTGAGATACACAAGCTAAAGACAATACAACTCCAACACCTTAAGGGTGGGAGGGATAGGGTAACGAAATTAAGCTTGACCGCGTTTCAAGAGATTATGACTGACTGATAGAAACCTGTACACTGGTTTTATAATGGCTATGACATCATAACATTTAACAATTAACCATCCTCACAGAGGTGACGATTGACACAATTGTTTACATTTAACCACAGACCGCGAGTTTGGGAACAAGGAGTTTATTGTCAATGAATCGAAACTGAGATACACAAGCTAAAGACAATACAACTCCAACACCCAAACCCAAACGAGAAGGTGGTCTGTGATTAAAGACAAAAGTATGTATGGAATCATGTGAAATGGGTGAAAAAAAAAAAAAAATAATAATGACCAATGATTGACTAAAACTAAAATTAAGATGAAGACAATTGATAAATTTTCGCGGCCATAGAATCAACCGCCAGACGCTTCTGAGCAGGGGACATCTCTAAATAAACTAAATAGGCGTCGCTGCTCCAATCGCCCTGAAACTTAATATGTTCTGCTGGAACGTGGCATTCAAAAGCAAACGTGGCACCGCCTCGCCGAAAACTATGAGGCGAGTAAGCTCGCGGATCTAAACCTAATGCAGCAATAACCCGTGCTAAAAAACTAGAAAAATGACGAAAAGTAAGAGGACGGGTAGTATGCGCGGGGCCTGAACAAACTGAAAAAAGTGGATCCGATGGGCGAAGTGCGTTGAGGCGAAGATGATGTTCAAGAGCCGCAACAGGACAAAGCGGAGAACCTGGGATACTAGGGAGAGGAACGCATAAAGCCCGCTGGAAAAACTGAATAGTCTTGGTCGCGCGAATGTTGAGGAAAGCTCCGTGCTGTGACATGTGAAAGTCCGAACGCCGTGGGACTTTAGGAGAAATAACATGAGCTGATGGAACAACCAAATTAGACTTTCGTAAAAAAGAAAAGAATGCTACTAGAAACAAAGCCCGCATGGCTGCCTGAAGCGGTTGGTTGGGGTCGAACAAAGAAACCATACGCAAAAGTAGAATGGGTGTGATGGCTAGTTTGCGCGTTGTAGCAGCCCCCAAAAACCGCTTACATCCGCGTAACGCTAACTGAAAGGAATACAAATTTTCCCACCCGGGTTGAAAACCAAACAAACGATGATAATGCTTAATTGTAGAGATATGATTCTGGACGGTCCCATAAGAACGACCCGTAACCGAAAGAAAAGAAATATATCTTAAAATGGTTTCAGGTTGGACCGGAAACGGTTGCACGCCGAGATTGTTACAAAACTGTGTAAAAATACGAAAATGTGACTGCATATTTTTATGCGTCGTTGCAGCATGAGCTAACCTAATTAGCCTATGTGAAAAACTATCTAAAAACTTGAGACCCTGTGTGCTACCTAGAAAACAAGGAAGAGAGAAAAAAAAAATAAATAAATAATAAAAAATACATGAGCAAACGGCCTAAGACAAAGTAAATACCTTCAGAGCAATATTAACTTGCCTACTCTACGCGAGAGATAGAATTACTGAACTTGAAAATTAAAATAATCCCTGGAAACGGTTTGAAAAGTGTACTGTCTGCCTAAGCGGGCGGCAGATTCATAAAATAGATCGTGATAAGCGAAGTCTGTGCGCCAACGGCTTAGCGCATCAGCTAACACGTTATGGACGCCTGGAATGTGACGAGCAGTCAATTCGCAATCATGGACGGCAGCTGTGAACCATAGTTCCCGTAAACAACGTTGCATGAAGTGATCCTTCGAAGAACCGAAATTAAGCTTGACCGCGTTTCAAGAGATTATGACTGACTGATAGAAACCTGTACACTGGTTTTATAATGGCTATGACATCATAACATTTAACAATTAACCATCCTCACAGAGGTGACGATTGACACTAAGTCATGGTTTCTGGAAAGACACAAAATTTTATCTTGAAAGTAAAGCTTCTTTTATTCACATAAGCAGTATTGCTTCATTTAAGCCGTTTTGATTGCCTGGTTATGGGAATATTCCACTTTTTGGGACAGTTCCGTGGTTAGCTTGAAGTCCTCGTCTTGGCCAAAATACTCCAAGTACGGAATTATTTTCCAAAAAAAATCATGTTCTACTATCAAACTTTTTTTCTTTTTCAAATATCTAAATATGTTCTTTATTTGACTGTTCTTAGCAATACCTGAAAAAAAAGTCGGGGGTCACCGTGCTCGTTTAAGAGAAAAGGATCATTTATTTCGCTATCGAGTTCAGTTTGAGGGAAATCTCTTACGTTTTGTACGTACACGCGAGTTAAAAAATTAGGATCATGATAAGTTGTTCGGAAGGAAAAAAAGGATATAACTTAAAGAGTACACAAGACCATTTCCTGAGGATACAAATGATGACCTTGAAAACAACGATTAAAGGAACGCTTTGAGTCAATGTCATTAGAATGAGAATTGTGTGATTTTTCCTTAAATTATGTGTTATATTGTTCCATACACCCACAACTTTGTACCTAAGGCTATCAAGTTTTTTAAAGTACTGTCTTGCTTTCAGTAATAACCTTTGCTTCCAGCTACTGCAAAAGGGAAGGTGAACTGATGAAATAACGCGCATGGTTAGGCATAAATGGGGTGAGATTGGTCCATTGTATCTCCTAAGCGAGAATGGTGGCCTATCCTTTTTGTATTTTTCAAAGTAGTGCTTGGTAGGGAGCATTCAGGGAAAGTTTCAAAAAAATTGTTCAGCAACTGTTATTTCTAAGGAATCTCCTGAGCTGATGGGAACTGGATAAGGCGCCTACTAAATTTTTTTTCAGGGAGCGTGGGTGAAGCAAAAGCTCAAAATCTATGAAAAGATGTAAAAAATGTAAATCTTATTTATAGCGGTCATGCATTTAGTTATGTAAGTACTAAAACTAATGTCAACTTTACTCTGTAATTTTAAGACATTTCAAATTTAGACTATATTGACTGAGAGTTATAAAGACAACCTGTTTTCATTTATCGTACTGAAAAAGTCGTTCTGTTGTTCTTAGCGACTGGATTCGGTGATCCACACATGGTGACGTTGGACGGTACGCCCTTCACGTTTAACGGTCACGGAGAATATTTCATTTTAAAAGTAAGTGGGGTGGACTTCGCTTTGCAGGGGCGCATGGAACCTCTTGTGGGGGATGATGGATCTTTATCACGTGCCACTGTTTACACAGCCTTTGCCGCCAAAGAACAAGGATCAGATACTGTGCAGGTCAGCAGATAATGAGCTTAATGGTGACACCTTCCTGAAAGGCTGTGGATGGGAAGTGCTTAGTATTTCAATATATACTATGCACTACGGAAAGCAGCTTTTAAAGCAATGGGGAGGGGTGCAGTGGTGGTACAAGGGGGATTGGGGTGGCTTCAGGGGTTTTGTATAGGTGCGTGTGCAAACAACTTGTCAAAGAACACTGATTCAGTATCGCATTCAGAAAATGTGTTTTGCTTGGGATATGGTTTCCTTGTAAACTAAGTTAGCCAGCAGCCTAAATTTAATAAAAATACCAGGATATAGCAAAGGGAAAAAGGAATTTCCCAGTGCAAACATTTCTTGAAAGACTAAATCTAATTTTAAGGTGAATGACTAAAAGTTACAGTAATAGCTTAGTACAGGAGTGATGGTGCTTAATTTGCAAATCTGACGCGAACTAATTAACCAGAATAGGCATTTTATTCTGTTGACTCAGATTCAGTTGAATGGTCGTGGGTTGGTTGACGTGCTGGTGAATGGTGAAGCAGTCATTTTTGACGAGCTCTCCCTTTTGGAGTTCAACGGCGTGTCTCTGTTACAGTATGTCAACACCTCCAAGTTCTCTGCCATTTTTAATTCTGGCATCTCCGTCACTGTAGAGGGACAACAAGAACTGCTTGGTCTCGTGACTCTGGTACCGACAATGTTTAAAGGTAGAACTGTGTTTTGCGGTTTCTGTTTTACGGTTTTTTCGAGCTACAATTGAACCCTGCCATTTCGCACTCTCAGGGGAAACGAAAAATAGTTCGAAATAGCGAGAGGTAATAATCCGATAATAAATGACTGAAGGGCAAATTCAAGGGAAATGATTTTGAGTTTCAAATAACGGAGAGTTCTAAATAAACGAGTTCGAATTAGCGGGGTCGAACTGTATTACATGTTATTTCTTTTCTCGGTAAATAAAAGTGGTTCTTTATTCCATTCTTTCGACATTAGACGAAGTGTACTTCAGCCCTACTTAGCAGACAATGACTTTTACATCTGACTTATGCACGGGTTTTGCCTGTCTTCACGCGTTGAACCTCTTCGTCCGCGTCTCTAGTGTATTTATAAGGCCGATTACAATGATTTGTTCTCTTAGTAAATATCTTATTGGCGACTGGGAGTGATATTGTCAACGCTTAAATCACTCCGTCTCGACCACTCCAGTCTTTCTCTCGGGGCATGTGTGGGCATGTGAACGAGTTTCCCTCCAACAAGGCAGGTGCAATTCAATTGTTCTCAGACCAATGTCAGCTTGGTCTTGATCACCTTTACAACTGACAGTACCATTTCTTGAAAAAGCTTGAGTGTTAACGAAGACAGAAAACAAACTGAAACCAGTTTTTCATAACAGGGAATACAACTGGCCTCCTTGGCTTGTGGGATGACAGTCAAGAATCAGAATTCCTTCGACCTGATGGAACTTTCTTGAACACAAACGTCAGTCTTGAAGTTATACACAGGGATTTTGGACAGCTATGTACGTAACTCAATATCATTACGAAACAGTTTCGCAGAACTCTTACCTTACTTTGCTGGGTTGAAGGTCGTTCTTTTACAATTGGGTTGAATGTTTAAATGATTTAAATAGGATTATGGGCACTACTCGCACAGTGACGCTCAACGCTGCGAAGGATTAGATAGGTAGCAGTTAATTGTGACAGTCCAATTTGCGCCGGAGGAATTTGAAAACGGAGGTTTCACTCTGAAAACGATTCAAATGCTTCCACATGCACTACAGAGGAGGAATGTGAAAACGAAACAATCCACCGTCATTTTGCATTTCTGTTTGAGTAAAACCAGGGTAGGGAAATATAATGGTTGTCTTAAAGTCATCGTCAACGAAAACCTTCGTTTTCAAAATGTTTTCAGACCACACTAAAGCGTTAAACCACAGCGTTATCAAATTCCTCCGGTTTGAAGAGCACTTTCGCAAAACTCCGTTTTCGTGACATATTAGTGTGGACGGAAGGTTTTACTGGAGAAATAAAGCTGCGGTTTTAAAGTCCTCTGGAAGAGTGTGGACGGGGTCTTCTCATTAATAATTCATAAAGTTAAAACAAAGGAACTCATGACTGTAAAGGAGGTTTGGATACCCGGTCTTAATTAGTGTAGATTTTGACGATCTTACTTCTCCATTTACTCCTTATGTTTGTTTCGATTGAGAAGATATATCAAACAATCAAGACAGTATTTCATCGACTATACAAACACCTCGAATTTCGTCAAAAATACTCCGCTGTGCGTCGTATTTTCAACTCTCTTCTCGGTGTTTAGATATCCCGATGAAACACTGTCTCTCGTGTTTGATATATGACTTAATCTATTATTTGCGACGAGTAAAACAAACCTGCTGTTTTCGTGTTGTAAGTGACCAGTTGTTACATGCATTAAGATGTTCTTTAACCATACTGAAAATTAGATCTGGGCTGGGTTGTTCGAAAGGCGGTTAACGCTAACCCAGGATTAAAAGTTAACCGGGATACGAATTTTTCGTCTTTGAAAACGTTTTGCTGCCTTTTTGTGTAGCTTGACATTACTCAAGCTCAAAACTGAAGAACAAACAATATAAACAGAAAACCTTACTGAAAAGTTACAACAATGAAATCAAATTCTCGCTAAACCTGGGTTACCTAATCTGGCTTTAAACAACCCGGCCCACGATAACTAAATATGCGAGAGATAAACGTTCTGTTCCTATTTCGTTGATCTTTTAATTTGTTACCATAAACTTCCGTTTTAAGGGGTTACCAAACCAGACGAATCTCTGTTTGTCTACCAACAAGGACAAAGCCACTCTACATTCCACCAGCCAAGTTATCAGCCAATTTTTCCTGACAGCCAAAGCTTGGAGTTCACTGATAAATCGCTGGAGAAAGAGGCTCAGGACATCTGTGGAGAAAGCTCAGAATGTTTGTTTGATATTTTTACAACTGGAAAAGTGCGCATCGGAAGAGCCACTAAAGAAACTGTCAAACAGTTTGTCGCGGTGGTAAACGATACTGTTAAACCAGGTTAATGAACAGTATTTTCTCCTTTTTTGGGTAGGCATACAGGTGTTTCAGGAGGGCATCAGGATATGACGTGAAAACCCGGCGGAAGGAAAATTAACGGGTTCTACAACGAACAAAATCGTGGTTTCTTTGAATTTGTATAAGCCCAAAATTTTAGAGGGATGTTAGATAGTCTCCTACAGTACCATATAAAATATCGATGAAACAGCCAGGTAAAGTTCTGTTCACGGCCGGTCAATCTGCCCGGTGTTCCGCCCTCCATGCGGCATATCTCATGAGATAAGTTACTTTGATAAGCATAAGGAATTAGTTTCACCGGTAAATGCTTTATCGGTGTCCTCGATATCTCTAGCTTACAAGGTAATAGCAATTACTCATAAAGATAATGGGATTTTTTACCGAGGTAAACTAGAAACTAAGCAACGCTAAGTTGATTATCGGCTTGAAGTTGGTAAAAACAGAGATAGAATTGACTGCCCTGGCGAATTAGGAAAAGCTGAAGGTTCGCGCCTTAACCCTTAGTCGGAGCGTCAACAGTTTCTTGCAGTAGAAAGTCAAAGTAATCCTAATTTTTTGTTGTAAATTTGGAATTGGACTGCGGATTAAGCGTCAAGTGTAAGCTTCATGTTTTATATGTGCGAAGCTTTGTTTTCTACTCTATAAAGCCCAGTTATATCCGATCTTTCCTGGAGCTCAGAAGCTCATTTCAAAGCCCAACATGTATTGTTTTGTAAATAACAATGCGGCACTGTTACATGGAAAACCTCGTTCTTGGAAGCTTCACACATGCTTTGTAAGGGAATGTATGAATAAAGATGTGTGTTAAAACAATTGCTCATGTTCCTATAATAAAAGGAAACGAGACGTTTCGGGAATAACCCCTTCGTCAGTCGCACATGATGCCGTTTGTAAGGGAATACTAATTTGAGTATGTTGGCTGCACTTGTATTCATTCATGATGCCATGCTTTTCCTTCCTAGCCTGTGTGCCCCTGGACTCTCAGTTAGCTGGTGGTGTTGTTCACAGAAATGACACGGAGGGTGGAATCGATTACACGTTTGAGTGCAACAGAGGATTTGTCATGAACGGGTCAAATCACGTGAAATGCGAAGATGGAGTTTATAACGGTTCAGCCCCAAACTGTTTGCCTAAAGGTGAATTCAATCGCGGATTTATTTTTATTAACGTATATGTTTAAATGGTGAAGAGTGAACACAGCGTAAAATTCGACATACAAATTTTAAAAATTATCCGTTCTCCACACTGCGCAGAACCGTCATTTCACGTTATTTTACAGAGGACGGCAAAAAAATGTAACAAGGATTAAAATGAACTTGCGTAGCCATCGTTCTGCTCATTTAGCAACCTTTTATTAACTTCCGTAAACATTTAGTTTAGCTACGTTCCCGTTATCGCTGTGGCTTTGTTAAACTGTGTATTGATCCTCCCCCTACCCTCCCCTGCACAAAACCCTTGGTCTATCTATCTAGCCATGGACTTGATGGATGAAGTATCCGTTTTTGCTTTCTCCGACAGAGTGTCCGCTTCCTGCTCCAGGTAATCTCAACAATGGTGATGTCGACGGAGATGGCAGTGTTTATGGTTCAACGTATTATTTCGCCTGTTACGATGGATATGCACTCCAAGGCCATGCTATAATCAGCTGCACGGAAAATGGCTCCTGGAATGGCACTACCCCGAGCTGTTTGAAAGGTAACAAACATGACCACACATCATTTATCGTATGCCTTGTAGGTGGTTTGGTGTCTGACTTCGTTTAAAAGAAAAAAAAAGTATAAGAGCAACCTGAAAAAAATAATGGGAGTCACCTGCAGTGATCCCATAAACACCGTAGAGGATTGGAAAAAAACGGGAGATTGAGCCGGGGGCTAGGGATGTGTGCGAGAGAGGATCGAGGGGTGAGGGGAAGGAGATCGGGAAAGCCGCATTGAAACATGCCACGTAAGGCCGATCCTCAGACGAGAAACAAAAGTTAACAAGTAAAGTTATATGGCCTGCTTAGTGCCTACCGAGGATAGCGTTAGCCACTGCAAAGCATAAATAGAAAAATTTCATGGACAGTGTTATAGTCGTATTAGTGCTATTGGCGGATAGGTAGCGGTTGTGACTAAATTGAATCAACCAAAGAATTGATTTAATGTGGGGTAGAGTGATGATGGTATTTTTCTTCAGGCCACGTTCTTTGACCTGAAGTAATTTTGCTTACTTCCCACAGAGTGTCCAGTACTTCCTTCATCCATATCTAATGGCGATGTCTATGGTTCAGGTCGGGTCCAAGGCTCGCATTGGAGGTTTAACTGTCATCGTGGTTATGGTCTTGTTGGCCACGACGTTTTACAGTGTACGGTGCGGGGAATTTGGAATGCTAGTGTTCCTACATGTTTGAGAGGTAAACAGATAACAGGCTGAACTGAACAGCCGTAATTATCTGCAATGCTCCAGGAGATTCGCTTACTACTTTGCAGCGTTTTCGCTATATATAACTATGAATAAAGTAATCGATATTTGGCGTCAGGTTCTTCTAGTCTGCAGAGGGCAATTCTGATTTTTGAGGCAGCTGGGCTAGTGGTTAGAGTATCGGGTTGGATGACCAGAGGTAAAGAGCTTTACTTCCCAACCAGTTTACTGTAAGTTTACAGTGCCTCCCGGTTCCCCGTTGTACCAATTGGTTCTTCGTATTTCATAGGAGAAAAGTATTTGATATGCTTGATAACAAGGGTAACTGGCACTATTTTGCAGTCCATGTTTGACAATGATGCTCTACAATTTTCAATTTCCTACTTTCACTTTGACCAAATTTGTTAACCTCCCAACTTTCTATGTATGAGCTTACTAGCATTTTGTTTCTGCAGAATGCCCCCTTCTCCCTTCATCTATTGCAAATGGTTTCGTCAATGGAAGGGGCTCGGTGGAGGGATCACAGTACCAGTTCAGCTGCAAACAAGGATATTCACTTGTAGGGACCAACACACTGTACTGCAATGACCAAGGAAACTGGAATGGCTCGGTCCCCAGCTGTCTCATAGGTTGGTCATTTGTTTTAGTGATTTGGATAGTGCCTGACCGCTACATCCACAGTATTGTCCCAATTTAATACGTAGCTTGTAAACAGGTTTAGACTGGAAGGGTTTGGCCGCGGCTGGAAGGGTCAAGAAGGAACTAACTGAGAGTGAAATCACTGACGTGGTAATGGGGAGGGGGTTTGAGCGTGTCTCCTCGTCTGTCTTTTATCCTTTTTCCACCCGCTTTCTTTTCATCGCATCCTCTACAAAAAAAGCTTGTGGGGGAGCTATTTAACACATTGATCTCAGTCCTTTCACTGATGATAAATCCTCAGCCCACAGACACTTCGTCACGTGCGTTACATGGCCCGTTAAATGTAAAACGACTCTTTTGTCTTAATTTTAAAGTGACCCCTGGTAAGAGGGATATCTTTAAAGAGATAAGCTATTTATCAACTTAAAACTGATAAAGATGTCTTGTTTTACTGCCTCAGAGAGTTCGTGAATTTGACGTTTGGAGTGTTAGCCCTTGATCAGAGTAAAGTGCTTTTCTTATGAAGGGCTGACGCTCAAAACAGTAGCTTCACAAACTCACTAGGTAAGTGTTGCACTCGCCCGTCAACGCTGCACAATAATTTGATATCATGATATATATCAATGCAATCTTCCTTCAGAAACAAAATAGCAGCTTTACATTTTATCGAAACACCATACGAGCCATAAAGTACAAGGAAAGCCATAGTTTTGCAATATTTTTCCCTCTGCTAACGACACTGTGCATGTTGGATTTGAAGGTTTTAGAAATTTTCTGTTCGTTTTTACGAACGTTGTACAGGTTTTCGCTTGCTACAAATTATGGTTAAGTGTACCAGTCGCCATTGTTTTTTCGTACCGGAAATATCTGTTACATTTGTGAGCAACTTAGAGGAACAAGCATTACGTTTATCTGAAAAGGAACAGAGGACCTCTCTCCCCCAAACGAGACTTTCTTCATCACTTTGAAGACGAGGAGCAAGTGATATGAATTGATTATACTTGTTGAACTCTTAGAATAGATCAGTATAAATAAACTAAAAAGTCGTAGGTGATGCGTGACACTTAGCAATATAAGCTTGCTAAACTCGGAGATAACTTTACTGGACGCGATCCCGGCAGACTGGACCATTCTTAAGGAACAGACATCGTCAAACCAGATTTGTAAAAAAGTGTAAGCCGAGCCTAACAATATTATGATAATCACATTCAGTCCTCCTTAACGGGACACCTTTTATTTGACGAAGAAGTTGATGGATCCACCCTTAACCATTGTTGTGTGATCTATCATGACGTATACATTAAACTCTTTTTTTCCTTTAGAATGTCCGCAGCTGCCTTTCTCGATACCAAATGGCTATGTTAATGGCACAGGCTCGTTACATGGCGCCCTCGTGGTGTACAGTTGCCTGCAGGGATATTCTCTTATTGGACAGAAAACTTTGCTGTGCACAGAAGATGGAAGCTGGAATGCTAGTGTTCCAAAATGTCTTAAAGGTATTACTGTTTCACGGAGTAAATGTGATTAAAAGGCAGAGACAGGTGTATAGCAAGTGCGCTACTGCTAGGCACATTTTATTCGAGTATTATGTGTTTCTCAAACAAAATTTCTGAATGGCGAGATATCTGCGTCGTCGAGTCGAGCATTGCCTCGGAGGATCCAATTTGAAACCGAGAGTTTTGCTTTTAAAATAGTTCATCACTTCTAATTTTTGTACGCGGAAAGATAGCAGGGCATTTATTTATTTAACTTTGCCTAACTAAAATACTTATATGCATAAAATCATGTTATTAGGCAGGGAGACCACTGCAGCCTAGCTTATTACAGTGGATCCCCTGTGAATAAAAATTATTTAAACTACTCATATATAAACAACAAAAATCAGAGGGAAACAAAACAAGTTGAAATTGCTAGAAACAGCACGATGGCGGGCACAGAAATGTCCTCGCCATGTTACGCTTGGGACAGATTGTTCTCCAGGTTCTTATGTCATTAACATCGTACAGATCTAGAGCCTTATTGTAATAGTTCAGTTGCTTTGAGTAGCATTTGTACTAATCTTGTGGCGTGTTTTTGCTCCCTCGCCGCTTCCGCCCTTACCCTGGTGATGGCAATTATATAGGGTGGAAAACATTTCGACTGTTTCTTACTTAAAGTTTAAGTTAAACTTAAACCTAAGTTTATTTAATTATTGCTGTAATTTTTTTAAAGTCCTTTAATTATTGTTGTAATTTGTACCTTGTAATTACCTGCTTTTTTTATAACTTAAATTGTACGTGGAGCTAACTGGAAAACCTATCGGTTCACTTAGCTCCCCAGCTTGCAACCTTCTAACTAACTAAAAGAAAAAGTATTTAAAACGCTACTAAAACTTTACTAAGAATTTAAAATCAAATGTAAACAACAATATGAGCTGAATAAAAAACATTACATTGCAAACCAATTAAATAAAGGTTGTATGTATGAAGTGCCGGTTTTCTAGTCTTTTCGTGCATTTCGATCTTAATCCATGGATTTTTTTTCAGATTGCCCCAGCCTCCCTTCGTTCATATCACATGGATTCGTCAACGGAACTGGCTCAGTGGAAGGTTCTCGACATCACTTCAGTTGTGATGAAGGATATTCACTTGTTGGACAACACACACTGCACTGTGGCAAGGATGGCTCGTGGAATGGTTCAGTACCCATTTGTCTCATAGGTATTGTTGTCACACTGGTAGATAAGAGTAGCCATCTAACAGATATGAGATTGAGAGTGGATAAATGTAAGTTTTACATGGTGCGATGATGGCACTAGAAACTGCATAATCACGGGCTGTTAATTTTATAGTGTAACACGACATATTCAATCCCACACTTTGTGAGAACCTAAAGCCCTGGCCAAACGGACCAGTAATTAGTCGCAAGTGGACGCAAGTTGAACTTGCCTAGAGACTTCAGTTGGGTGGCCAAACGGACTCGCAAGTTTCCTCGCAAGTACACGCAAGTCGTACAACAAGACATTTTAAGGCAGACTATCCTCTTTTTTTGGCCAATAATAGGTTAATGGACTTTACTCAACTTGCATTGACTTGGGTTGGGTGGCCAAACCGTCAAAAACTTGCGTCGACTTGCGTGCAAATTTGATCTCGACCAAAGTGAGCGCAAGTCATCGCAAGTCAACGCAAGTGCACGCAAGCCCTGGCTAAACGAATGCGCAAGTTGACCCAAGTCGTCAACTTGTGACTCCGTTTGGCCAGGGCTTAATGTATAATCTTCATTACTGTTCATCACAATCAGATCAGAGCCATTCAGTATCGCGCGCGACCAACTTTTAAAGTTGACGATCTCTTTATGACAAGCTGTCGTTGTCTGGGTTGTCAGAGAAAACCAAAGACGAATTCTAAAGATCATTTCAAAAATTGTGTTTTTCCTCCATTTAGAATGTCCGCAACTGCCTTACACTATACAGCACGGTAATATCAACGGTTCAGATCACGTGGAAGGCTCGCTACACAGATTTACTTGCAACGATGGCTATTCCCTTGTGGGAAAAGATGTTCTGTATTGTACTGAGATGGGTCAGTGGAACGCCAGTGTCCCTATATGTCTCAGAGGTAACACAAACTACTTGAATGAAAAAAATTGTACATGCTTTGGAATATTTAGGTTATGTCGTTGACTGATAGTCTCATCCTGACCCAGTCCGCAAAGCAAGTGCAGATGACGGTGTTTTTAAGTACTCCAAGCACAGATTGAGTCTGCGGTTTTCGTCTCGAAGTTGCTAAACAACTGATAACGCCTTAATATATAATTTGACAAATTTCGTAGTTATCCCAAGTGGTCACGCTATATTTTTGGATTGATAGTTGGATTTGAAGTTTTAACAATGCGTTACGAGGATTTCCCTAAAGTAGAGCACTTTTCCTACCACGAACTAGTCTACTCTGGATACATCAGCGTATCACATCACCGTATGCTCTTTGTTTTCTATTTTTCTGAGTATATTTATGCGTAGTAACTTAGTTCTCAAAGGCACCATGGCCTGAAATGTAAACATTTTGTCGTCGTTTATAGGGAGGCAGGCGTGGTTTAGGGCGCTGGATTTGAAATCTGGAGGTCCCTGGTTCAAATCCTCCACCCTACTGCTAACTTGATTTGTTGTCGGTAGTCCCGAGTTCAACGTTTCGACCACGTTGTTGCCCCCGCAGGGTTTTGGCCTCTGGAGGAGGTATTATAGTCTCCCCCGCGTATACATATAAAGAATGTGTGAAATATTGGTGTAGTATGCGAATCAATCCCGATTTGGCGAAACTAGGCGCGCACGGTGGTCCCGGTTAATTTTTCAGTCAGCTCGCAAGGCAATGCTACATGGGTAATTCTTGCAACCACGAACACGAAGAGGAGATCGAGGAAGATATTATTTGCTGCACCAGGAGGAGAGGATCTTTCCAAAATATATTTTAGGGCTGGTATCTGTCATCACAGTGATTTCTTCATATCTTGAATTTAAAGGTTATTCAGCAGTACCAGATTGAACTGTTTGGTACAAAAGTTGATCTGTCGGACACAAATCAGCAACGGGGTCGACGGACTCGACCCAAACACCACACGTATAAAGATCACGTTTATTTGGATCGCTTATTTTTACTGAGTAATCTTAGGTGGCGTAGAGCCCATGTGATGGCTAGGTTGACAGGCAGGGATCCAAATGTAAAAAGTAAATGTTTTGCGGCGTTTTCATTGAGGACAAAAAGCTTGACTTTAAATTGCATGTATGGCGACTGAACGAGATACTTCTGTTTACATCTCGGAAAATATATCTCGACTTCTGTTGTGCTTTCGAGATACGTTTGCTTGTAGAGTCCTCGTATATCAAGACAAATGATTTGTTTCAGCATCAAACTAGATCAACATAGTGGTTTGATATTTTTTCCAGAATGCACTTCGTGAGAGTGTTATGTGAAGAGTATGATGTAATAGAACGAGTTAAAACAGAATGTGTTGGTTTAGTTAACTTATTTGTTGATTCTTTTAATTATATTAATGATAAGATGCCTAAGTTACTTGAACAGTATGAGTGATATAGTTTACAAAAAAGTTCAGTTGATACAATAATAGTTTCAGTCCTTTAACGTAGTAGAATTTTTATAAGAATTTTATACCCGTGACGGATAAAATAGAAGCAGGGGCAGATTTAGTGTGAACTATTACTAGTGTAAATAGTCAACTGGTCAACCTCCCACCAGTTGGGATTCTTAATAGTTTATGTCCTATTAAAATATTCAGTTACTTATTTACAGTGTCCCCAATTAGCACTACAGTGTTTTATACATACGACACTTAAATAAAGTTATTAAAGTTATTTTTATTCTCTTACATAAATTTCTTATGCTAAAGTGGCTATTGATGAAAACCACCAAACATCTTTTCGAGTAAAAATATAACATATTCAAAATATAATTTGCTAGTCATCTTCGCCGCTGTGAGCAGGCATTATTGCTAATATCTCTGCTCTTTTTTGATCTTTCAGAATGTCCCATTCTTCCTTCATCAATTGCTCATGGTTTTGTCCATGCCAGTGGATCACTAGAGGGGGATAGGTATCGGTCCATGTGTGAGCCTGGGTACTCACTTATTGGGGATGATACATTAGTGTGCACAGATACTGGTGTTTGGAATGGCTCATTTCCTACTTGTCTCATCGGTAAGCTTAAGGAGCTTGTGTTTATCCTCGCTTATAAAACTTACGTCGCCTGAACGTCGACGCAATTACAATGTAAACTGATTCGAACTATAGACTAGTGCAAACTTGATTTACTATGATCCGATATAACAAACAACGGAACACATAGACATTAAACGAGAAATCACATTACAAATTCTTAAGATTTTTGTCTTTTCCTTTGTTAGAGTGTCCCCAACTGCCCTCGATACTACGAAATGGTACAGTTAACGGTTCAGGTCACGTGGAAGGCTCACTGCACAGATTTTCTTGCAATGATGGTTATTCCATTGTGGGACATGATGTTCTGTATTGTAATGAGATGGGTCAATGGAACGCCAGTCTCCCTACTTGTTTGAGAGGTAACAAGAACAACAACAGTAGTAGACGGAAGGAAAGTTTATGTGTAAAAATGTGATTATCTCTTGGTTCAAAATTCTTTGCAATACAGTCGTCTAAACCGTGGATTACTACATGTGCCCAAGGCTCAATATTCACCTTGAACTACATTCTATTATATTCCCTTACAAGGTTGTAGGAAAACACACGAGTATTAAGATCATGGGAGTGGCCATGAGAGTTGATAGACGTACATGTGTTGATCTTTCAGAGTGTCCCATTCTACCGTCAGTCATAACACATGGTTTCGTCAATGGCAGTGGCTCACTGGAAGGGGCCCGATATGAGTTCAGCTGTGAAAGCGGATACTCGCTTATTGGGGACAGTCAGGTGGTGTGCACAGATGCTGGAGTGTGGAATGGCTCACTTCCTACTTGTCTAATAGGTGAAAAAGATACCAAATTCACTTTTACAAAGATATTGCAAATTTTATTCCAGCTACAGCTTATTAACAAGGACATAACTACGTGGGTAGATCAAACTCGAAAACTTTACGAATCTCCTACCAACCATTATTAGAAATTTAAGGCGGTGATTGTTAACCCATAGTGCACTGCGTTTGGATACACCATCATTAAATTCTTCGGTCCCAATGAAAAGCCGATTTTCATCAAGTGTTTGATGTTGTCCCATGGAAATAAATACACATATAAATTTCCTTACCCAACCAGAGAACTCCAATGTATCTATCTTTTTACGAACTAATTCTGTTTCCTTATTACGCAACAGCGTATACTAAATAAATATCAATCACATCTTCCCTTAGAATGTCCAGTACTTCCTTTGTCTATTCGACATGGTGACGTTAATGCCTCGGGATCAGTACAAGGATCTGTGTACAGATTCGCATGCAGGTCTGGTTACTCCCTAATGGGTGAACAAAACTTGCATTGCACTGAAGAAGGACGGTGGAACGCCAGCGTGCCCAGCTGTCTTAAAGGTAACGGTACCGAATAACCTGTCCGGTCTATGGTCTTACCATGGGTCTGTTTAAACTTGACCTTAGTAATACAATGAAATTATTAACGACCTCCCTCTAGCTCTGGTTTTTCAAGAATCGCGTTCTAAAAACTTGAACAACAGTTCCATAGACCCTTTGCATAAATGGCGCCTAAATTTGAATAACAATACCAGATACATCCTTAGCCTCACATTCATGTTTCAAGACAAAGGAAATTTCACATGAATGTGAGGCTAAGGATGTATCAAGTATTGTTATTCAAATTTAGGCGCCATTTATGCAAAGGGTCTATAAGCTATGCATCAAAAAACGTGGAAAAGCTACAATCTAACCTCGCAGTGTACCTCTAAAAGTTAATAACTCAATTTAGCGCTTTCTTACACTAAACGTAGTCTTGATTGCGAAACGTGAGAGGACTTAACACTATTATGGTCTCCGAACGTGTTCTCCAGTGCTTCTCTCGCCCTAATTAATGTATACTCGCTCGTTTTCAGACTGTCCTGTCCTACCCTCGTCTATATCAAATGGCTTCGTAAATGGGAGTGGCTCCGTGGAGGGGTCTCAGTACAAGTTTAGTTGTAGACAAGGATATTCGCTTGTTGGAAGAGAAACTTTGTTCTGTAATCACAAGGGAGCATGGAGTGGCTCTGTGCCAAAATGTCTTAAAGGTAATTCCACTGTTTACCGCGTTGGCGAAAGTGCACCGCCTTTATCGAGGGAGCCGGAGGACGCCAAAGAATGTACATAAGAGTCTTGCCTTCCACCCAAGCACACTATAACTTCAGTCAGTATTCAGGCTCCAACCTCACTTAAGCGTTCACATGTATTTGTTAAAGAAGAATCGAGGATGATTTTGGCTTTTTTGGAAAGAAAAGTCGATGTCATTATGTCGATAAATAATGTCTCTGGCAAACATGAAAACTTAAGTCAACTGTTTCCTCTCTGTTTAGATTGCCCATCTCTGGCTGATAGCATCGATAATGGTTACAAACATGGCAGTGGTTCAGTAGAAGGCTCTATGGCTTGGTTTAGCTGCCAAGACGGTTTTTCTCTTATCGGAAATCAATATTTATACTGCAACGAGAAAGGATATTGGAATGGCACAACGCCAAGTTGCTTGAAAGGTACAGTTAATTCATGAAGACTTTTGTTACTAATTCTGATATTTTGATCTGCGTTACGTAAATATTTAGCCCCATATTTAGTAATACTTGTGGGGTCGACAATGTAAGCCATTTTGTCTACACTCCACAACAAAAAATGATACAAGCTTAAAGGTAAATGATCTTATTTTGGGAGAGCCCGGTGAGAACCAGCCCTAACCCTATATACACCCATTCTCAATTAAACATTCTGAAAACAATTATTCTCTTTTTGGTATTGTACAATTTACAATTCACTTAATGCTGTTGCAATAAATTGGCCACTTTATAACAAAACTACTCAATCTTGACTTGCATCCCCAAGTAAGCACGCAAGTTTAATGCCAGTTTATAGGCTGGGGAACTACAACTCTGTGGTAAAACATCGTTTTTGACAAAAAAAAACAACAACAACAACAAGTACGCGTACATTCTTTGTGCCAGTTACAACTCAAATGTCAAGGCTCAGTCGCTTAAGGACGTTCGCGCGAAAATTTTCTAATATTGATTTTTTTCTGAAAATTTTACCATTGAAAAATGATGAGTTAGTGATGTCAGAAATGTAAAAAAACTGGGGGGTCACCGACTTCGTTTAAGAGAGAACATGCCCGGAAAAACACCTAAATCTGAGTAAATCGGGCTTCGTTAGCGAAGAAGGTCACAGCGGCTGCAAGTCCCAAAATATTGCAATCAGAGCTTTAAAGGGAAATGTTGTCTGCCCAATATGATTTAACTGGACCTATCAAGCGAATTTAGTCAACTGGCGAGGTTCCTCAAAGAACAAGATCGCATTTAGCGACCATAGTTTCACGCGCCTTGCAGCCGCAAGATGGCAGGACTCCATGTCCCGTGGACAGAAATCTTGAAATTTCTTAAACTTCCCACACTGATATTTTCTTCATTTTTGGACAGTGTGGAGATAATTGTAAATAAAATCTCTTTCTGAAAGGAAAAGTAGGGGTCACCGAACGTCCAAGATCGTTAAATCCAAGCAAAGCTATAGCAATGACCATCTGCCCTATCATTGTTCGTTTTAGAACTTAGCGCGCGCGCTCGATGTATGACGTGGCATATGAATTTGCGTGCGCAGTAAGGATGCGCAGTAACAATTAGCGCGAACGTCCTTAAGGAGGCTCGAAAGGGTTTTTAGCTGCACGCGCGCGCGCAATCTACATACGCCATAACTAAGATGCACGCGTCAGCTGAATCAGTATTAAAATCAATACACCGGAAGTTAATGCGGCGTAAAATCGCGCGAACCGGAAATAAAATCTGCGGAAAACATTTGTTTTTAGCTCAAAAGTTTGCTCGGTGACCTATCTTGATTTTTTGCATGCACGCACCATTTACAATGGCACTTCAGATATAAAATTTTCGGGGAAAATTATCCAGTGGAATTTTCTGTAAGCCATAAAACGCGTTTTCTTTAAATATATTTAATTCTACTAGATAAATTTTTTCCATACTGTCTGAAAAGTTAAGGAATTTAGGGAACTTTCCAACAAAGAAATAAAAATGGTAGGTCACCGAATTAGTTTCTCAGATAATTTACAAAAACTGAAATTTAGAGGACACTTTTGTGGACCTTGTGCGTTGCCATGGTAACTGATATGACGTCACAAGTGCCCTTAAAGTATAGCCCAACAATAGAGTTGCAAGGAGACATATAGTTTGCCCACACCATTAAACATCCTTCTTGGTAATCTTCCATCGTTTCACAAACAATATAGCAACGAAAAACCCTTTCGAGCCTCCTTAAGGACGTTCGCGTCCATTGCTACTGCGCATCTCTAGTGAGCACGCTATTCATTGGTCACGCGCGTGCCACGTCATTTTCAAGTGCGCGCACCGAGTCGAAAACTCAACAAAATATAGGGCTGATGACCTTTGCGTTAACTTTGTTTGCGAAAATTTTTGTTGCATGCTCGGTGACCCCCACTTTTTTTTCGGCAGATCACTTCCTTTTCTGATTCTTTCCATAATACTAAAAAACAAAAAAAACTTGTACGTGGGAAGTTTTAATTATTTCTCATATACTATTCAAATAGGGTCGAATTGGTATGTGGATACAGGTGTGCGTAACTTAAAAGTTGTATTTTTTTAAGGCCTATATAGGCTGCTTTAAACACACATAACTTAGATATGATTCTTCAACTTAAATATATATATATATCTTATTAGACGTTTTGTTGTGTAGTATTGCTGAGTATTTTTACGAGTTATGCCGTATTTTGGCGAGCCCGTAGGGCGAGTCAAAATACAAAACAACGAGTAAAAATTCTCAGCGATACTACATAACAAAATGTCTAATAAGAGATTTATTATCCAACACGCCAAATTGGTTTGTTCGTGCGAGCGAATTTCGTCGATATTTATTTACAGGGAATGCGCGATAGAAGTTTGCGAAGCGGAACGGAATTGGCGCGGGAAATCCAGCAATATGATTGGTCAACGGCAGGAAACCTGTCTAACCGGTCCTCTGGGGTACAAATACCGCGTGATATTTGTACTCTGCGAAGTGCATTGGATAATAAATACCGATAGTAATGAATCCGGCCAGAATTGCCTCGAATGACTGGAAATCCTAGAAATGCTATGGTCTGACCTGCGCCTTATCTTCAAAACGAGTTCGGTGACACCCGATTTTTTTTTTACGTTTTTGATCTAATCTTATCATTTTCTATCTGCAGTCAAAGTTTTAAAAAAAATCTGTGCGTGGGAAGTTTTTGGGCGCGAACGTCCTTAATTCCCCAGCTTGGGATCAACAAATGTGACATTCCAAGTCAGCTTCAGCTCATGTCGCCGCCAACTAAGTACTTGTTCCGGATCGTTCGAGAACTTCTCAGGGAATATACATAGAAACTAAATAATGTAGCTCAATTTGAGGTCTGCAGAAAACCTAATTACGTACAGATTACGTAAACCGTACAACTGTGTATGTGAATACAGGTTCTGTAAGAAACGAATTACGACGCTGAACTAGGATCACTAGCAGAGCTGAGCTACCGCTTACAACTGTAACAAATGCGGCCATATACAGGAGCCAGAAAAAAACCTGCGAAAAAACCCAGCAACAATGCTCAAGTTCTGGGGGCCATCTCATGAGGCGTAAAAATAATAAAATCCGGCCGATCTTTACAAAGAATGACAACTGAAAAAAATGTAACCAAAGAAAAATTATGCGAAACAAACTGTTCTGAGGACTAGTACGTACCCAGGGCGTTTTTTTTATGCCTCGTGCCCGCAAAATAGTTATTTCGGCCTCATTCGTGCAGATATGTCCAAACTGTCCTCATTGGTAAAAAAGTCACCAAATATGAAGTAATATGAAAATGTTAAATAACCCCGCCAAATATGAAGTACTAATTAAACAATACTTAAGTTCAATCCTGGTCGTAAGTACATTCGTGTGCTTATTAATCAGAAATATTTTTTGATTCCTGAAGGTGCGACAGCTTATTTTTGCAACTACATAAGCAACGTAGAGACCTTCTAAAGCATTTCATAAGCTGCCACACTTGTTATTCCATTGCGCGACACAAGCATGTAAATCCCGTTCACATTTGCCAAAATTTGGTCAGTGATACTATAATGTTGAATCATTAATAAATACCGTTAACAGCTATTTATATCATTTTTTTAAACCTCAAGACTGTCCGTCTATTAACATTACCTTCGAACACGGGTTGATCAGTGGCAATAGATCCACACCAGGTGCAGCTTACAGCTTCTCCTGTGATGACGGGTACAGTATTAATGAGCAAGTCACGCTGATCTGTAATGAGTACGGACAGTGGAATGGCAGCATCCCCGTCTGCTCAAGAGGTAAATTGACGCATTTCATTTTCATTATGTACTCTGTTTTTAATCCACTTGACTTTAATCAAGCTAGATTCTCTGCCATTTTTAGCTGCTGAGGAACATTAGTACCCCGTCGGAGCAGGGTAGGGCAAAGTTCCGCCTCTTCGGGTGTTCGTCTCCCCAAACGT
>JAHPZR010018768.1:0-7500 GCA_019787425.1 Platygyra sinensis | reverse complement strand
ATCTTGATACCAGGAGCTGGTATCATGGAACGGCGGCATCAATGGAATGTCTACAGGCTCCCCTGCGCACTCCCTCCTCACCAGACCGCTCTCGTCTCGTCCCGCTCGCCCTAGACTACACTCGTCTATCTCGCCCTAAACCAACCGAACCGGGAGCCTGTTCGCAGGCTACGATTTTTTTCACGTTTTTAAACTAATCATATCATTTTCTACCTGCAAATAGTCTGTATGTGTGAAGTTTTGGGCGCGAACGTCCTTAAGTACTGTTGTGTATTGTAAAAATTATTATTATCATAAAAAAAATATATTCATCACAACGCAGGTGAAACCAAAAAAACACAAAACGCTGCCCTTCTACAGGACCTTTCTGGAAACAGCTGTATATACTGAACGAAATAATTTAATTTAAAAACGTCGCTAAGCAAAGCATAGCACTCCCGCGTTTATTAATGTTTTGTTTTAATGTTCTGTTTTAATACAACGTGAAATGATTAAATTGTGGATGTTTGGAGAGCGCTAAGCAACAACTGATTAGTTACTATGGTTTTCTTTTTACTGAATGCATGGTTCTAGACAGTTGTCAGAGGTTGCTCTCGACATTGTCTGGACTAATAATGATAATTTATTTATGTGTCTAATGGAAATAGCTCCTGCAAAGACAGGCCGTTTATTATTGGGGAGACAAAACTACGCATTTACACATTAACCACTGAAGTATAATTAAAAAAAGGAGACTAATTTAAAAAATCAAGTTAAAAAAAGAAATAACTAAATTTCAATCTGATTTTCTATACGGTGGCACAAAATTAAACCACCTATGAAATTCCACAGGAATTTCACGCTAACGCTGCGAAAACAGGCAGTACCATGTGAAGATTCAATTATGGAAATGAAACAGTTTGGTTCAAAAAGGCACGAATTTCGCCAACGTTCCTTCCGTCTCAGGAACAAAACTTCAATCAGTGTTATCTCAGACAATTTTTCTTATATGTCGTTGTTCTTCGAATTCTGAGTTGTGCTAGTTTGTTTTGAACTCCAGAAAAACACTTCAACGTGTTCGGTAAGGGTGGGCATGCGGCCGTTCGAGTCACCTTCACGTAAAAAAAAATGGCGTCATGTCAACAAAACCACCCTCAGGCGGGAGGAGCATGACTCGACATAGCGGTATCGAGTCCTTGCAAAAGTAGAACTGAAGAGCTCGAAGAAGAAACTGTCGACATGGGAAAATTCGTAGCTAGCCTGTGAAGCGGCCTGCTAACCCACATAAAGTTTGACTTGCCCGTGACTATCTGAGAAGTTTGTTTGCGGTAGTTCTGAGGTGATCCGCGCCTACACATTGCGTTTGACCGTGGTTGCAAACGGTGAGGTGTCTTGTAGAATATTATTTCGGGTAGAGCTAGTAGGGATTTCGCGAATACAAGATAGGCAAAGAATTCCTTGTTAACTGGTGAATCAAGTGGTCAGTATTGTTGTCATCGTGGAATATTTATAATCATTCACATTATCTTAAGCAAATAATTATGTTCTCTATATCGTGTATTTATAATAAAGCTACAATTACAAATGTTAATCTAACCCTTGAGTTGCACTATCCTACTCAATGTTTCTTGTTATCCAACTGACGGAAGCCGTTAAACTGTTTTCGAGTCCTTGAAACACTTCTCAAACTTGTTTTCTTTCGCTTGAAAGACGCTAATAAAAATCAACATGATCTCGGATTTGGAAGAATGCTAAGGACAGTTATTTGTCACGAACAATGTGTTCGTAGTTTTCATGGAACTGAGATCCGACATTTCTCCGTCGCATTTAATTACATCCTTATTCCATTTGAAGTGAGATCAGGAGGTTCATTGGGTAAGCATTTTCCCCTGAATGTATTTTTCACAATTTGACGAATCTCGCGATATCTCCAGCAATAGAGAAAAGGATTTAAAGACGAATTGAGGAAAACTAAAAATCCCGAGGCATTATAAGCCACAAGGAATGATATTTTAAAGTTATCCACCAACAGCAGGATACTTGAAAATAACAATGGAAGGTAACAAGCAAGGAAGACAATATAAACGTACAAGGTATTTACGGCTGACTTCTTTACACTAACTGCTTCCACTGCGTGTTCATTTTGGACCTGACATTGGCTTTGAATCTGATTTTGATGATAGCGCACAACTTTGTAAATACGGAAATACGCAACAGTGGTAACAACAAACCCGACCACTTCAGTAACAACAGCTACCAAGACATTGTGGTTGGAGAGAGAGACAAACAAGGAAGCGCCAACAGCAGCCGACAACCACATCAGAACCATGACAGTTTGAGCGCGTCTAGGCGTTACAAGTTCCTGATATCTCAAATGCAACGAGACGGCGAGGAGTCTGTCAAGGGCAATAGCAGCGATGGTTAGAAAAGACGCTCCCGCCAGTAAAACCGTAATAAATATATGTACCGTCAATACAGTAGGGCACAAGAACTGACTGTCTACCATATTTAACTGCAGTGCAATGATAATGCCGTACATCGGTTGCAGAAGCACTCCAACGGCAAGATCGGAGATGGCGAGGCTTAAAAGTAGCTTCTTCAGGGTAGAGGGAATCGACGAAGCTTTCCATATGGCACGAATTACAAGGAGATTGCCGAAAATTGCCACGGGTGAAAATGCGAAGTAAAATACACAAAGACATGACATGAATTGTTGTTGAAGATGAACCGTTTTGGCGACCTCCTGAAGCCGAGTCCTGCAGACTTCGGCAACCATGCTCATCTTGGATTTGCTTGACCTTAGCTTATCGCGAGAATTTTCATTCAAATGATTCAAAACTGCTATACTGTTATTTGATATAAAGAATCAAGGCTTCCCAAGTCGTTAACTGCTAGTAAATTACCATCGTGCGTGCTTACTTATCTCGAGATCTCGCGTCCAATCAAAAGAAAATGTCAATGATGTTTGTTTAACGAAATGCCAGCTGTCAATTAAAAAGCCGATTCATTTTGAATATTCAAAGAAGTAATTTTCCTACAAATAGTGGAGACGCATATGTTCAATATATTCATTTGCTCACCTTAACAACTTTAAGGCACTAAGTCTTGCCTTGTTCAAGCCAGGCACTGTTGTAACTTTAAGAGTCACGTATTCTTCAAACTTTCACTTCGCGTGGTTAGTAGCACGCACTGTTCAATCTATTTTGTTCACGACATTGAATAAATTTAAAAACAAAGCCCGAAGAAAAAAATTTTCTCGAGGCGGGAACTCCAGGGAAACTCCAATGCAAACAGGCAAACAACATGTAAACTGAGTACACTCTCTTTGACATGCATCCTCTTTCATGTGAGAAGTTTAATCATGCTATTTCAACATACAGTAACTTCCTCAAAGGAAGCGAGTGGCATGTGTGTTTTCAGTTACATTAATCCTTGTTGTCTAAAATCAAACAATTGAACCAACTGAAAAATGAATTGCTATCGAAAGAGTATTCTGCCGGGCTGTGATTGTTTTGTTTGAAATGACAGTCACTGAAAACGGTTAATCTAATATTGTTTGCCAGACTGAAAGTCGGGCTAAAAAGAAACTAGATTACATTAAGTTGAAGCTGTGCTTTGAAGAACGTTTGGAGGTGGTGTGGGCTTTTGAACAAAGCAGATCAAGAAAAAAATAATAATATACCTGAAGTTACTAATGGTTGATATTGGAAAGCTAATGTATTTCTTGGCACATTGACAGATAGAGTATCGCGTTATCTTCTCCACAATGAAAGCAATGGTAAATTAATCATTCTTGGACCAAGAACATTTGCCAATCAGAATCAAACTATTAATGAACCCGGGCATACGATCCATATCTAAGTGTAGTGACGCAAGTCCTCCCTAAAGCGAAGGAAGCCTTAATAGCGATAAGGGATTTCGTTTCCCACTCTGAATGTGTTTCTTCTTAATGGGTAAAACTGGAGGAAGTCAAACAGACTTACGTTTAATACTGAGAATGAAGCTGAACGTCTTAGCTTTATAATTTAGTAATATTTGGTTTCTGCTTTGGTCATTTGAAAATTGCGGGAAATCTTCAGCTACGTTATTTTTCAACAGAAGATATCGGTAAACATTCGGATTACGTCGGAAAAGACTTCTTCAAAGAACACAGCAGACATTTCAACAGCACTGATTTAACCCCAAACTACCAGTAAAAATCCACTACCAACTGAGCTTCAGACGAAGTCACTGCGTGCTGCTCCACAATTTAACAGATCGAATGTTTAACACCTGCATAACAACATTGCAGGTTTACCTTTTAAATACTATTCTATCAAAAATTCCTCTTTTTGAACGGCGCCGGCTTCCAGCTGCAATGATACCGACTGGTAATATTAAGTCAATACATTTTGCGCAGATCTTTTAGATTAAATTAGCAGCTTAATATATTACACTGTGAAATAATTGCAGGTCTCAAGTTTTCACATTCAAAATTGCGTGGTCATTTCCATGACCTCCCACACACTCGTTTTCGCTAGGCGTCTTGAAGTCGGCATAATATAATTTTTGGCGGATATCCTCTCCATCAGGGTATTCCGGATTTCTCACGTTCCACATGCGAGCCACATTCCCACATTTTCTACTTTTCTAAACCTCCAGTAGCATATGGAAGATTTATATCACACCACAGTAGGTGGGGCTTTAGAACCTTCACTGACAAGCGAGTAATCACATTTGACTTGAGTTCTTTTGGGCGATGTCACCATCGTTGTCATCTCAGTCTCAGCAGTGCCCGGAATTTCCGAGTGTTTCTCGCTTGACCGTATTCGACGCCATAGCAATACCATGAGGCTTGCCACAATAAGAAGGAACACCACGCTCCCTACACCAGAAGCTGCGTAGACGTACCAGGCCTTTCGGGTCTCCTTTTTACCTGTGAGGACTGGTTCAAAGCAGAATCTTTCAGGTAAATAGCACAAAAAATCAATCTTACTTGTAAACCTTAAAGAAGTTAGATTTTAATTTTTAGTAATTCATAAGTTGTAAGCTGAAAGAAAGCGTTCAAAAATTTTAAACAATGGAAATCATGACTATGACAGTGTTGGAAATTCTGATCCTAATCCTCTGATCTTTTCATGCTTTAATTCTCCGTTTTCTACTTAGTTTAATAAGTTTCAATTGAGAGGATATATCAAACACTCATGACAGCATTTGACCGCATAACCAAACACCTCGAACTTCATCAACAAGCTGCACTCAGCTGCGCATCGTATCAACAACTCCGTCTCTTCTCAGAGTTTGGAAATGTGGTCCAACGTGATCTTCCGTGTTGAGATATTGCATCAAGCCACTGGAAACTTCTGGCAAGACACTGAAACAATTGGGGACGTTTGGGGAGACGAACACCCGAAGAGGCGGAACTTTGCCCTACCCTGCTTCGACGGGGTACTAATGTTCCTCAGCAGCTAAAAATGGCAGAGAATCTAGCTTGATTAAAGTCAAGTGGATTAAAAACAGAGTACATAATGAAAATGAAATGCGTCAATTTACCTCTTGAGCAGACGGGGATGCTGCCATTCCACTGTCCGTACTCATTACAGATCAGCGTGACTTGCTCATTAATACTGTACCCGTCATCACAGGAGAAGCTGTAAACTGCACCTGGTGTGGATCT
The DNA here is from genome assembly GCA_019787425.1 of Platygyra sinensis. Taxonomy (NCBI): domain Eukaryota; kingdom Metazoa; phylum Cnidaria; class Anthozoa; order Scleractinia; family Merulinidae; genus Platygyra; species Platygyra sinensis. Next base: position 1,865 of record JAHPZR010018768.1, on the reverse strand, counting down.
ATTGCCACTGATCAACCCGTGTTCGAAGGTAATGTTAATAGGTGGACAGTCTTCAGATTTAAAAAAAATGATATAAATAGCTGTTAACGGTATTTATTGATGATTCAACATTATAGTACCACTGACCAAATTTTGGCAAATGTGAACGGGGTTTACATGCTTGTGTCGCGCAATGGAATAACAACCGTTGCAGCTTATGAAATGCTTTAGAAGGTCTCTACGTTGCTTACGTAGTTGCAAAAATAAGCTGTCGCACCTTCAGGAATCAAAAAATATTTCTGATTAATAAGCACACGAATGTACTTACGACCAGGATTGAACTTAAGTATTGTTTAATTAGTACTTCATATTTGGCGGGGTTATTTAACATTTTCATATTACTTCATATTTGGTGACTTTTTTACCAATGAGGACAGTTTGGACATATCTGCACGAATGAGGCCGAAATAACTATTTTGCGGGCACGAGGCATAAAAAAAAACGCCCCCGAAATAACTATTTTGCGGGCACGAGGCATAAAAAAAAACGCCCTGGGTACGTACTAGTCCTCAGAACAGTTTGTTTCGCATAATTTTTCTTTGGTTACATTTTTTTCAGATGTCATTCTTTGTAAAGATCGGCCGGATTTTATTATTTTTACGCCTCATGAGATGGGCCCCCAATCGCTCAGAACTTGAGCATTGTTGCTGGGTTTTTTCGCAAGTTTTTTTCTTGCTCCTGTATATGGCCGCATTTGTTACAGTTGTAAGAGGTAGCTCAGCTCTGCTAGTGATCCTAGTTCAGCGACGTAATTCGTTTCTTACAGAACCTGTATTCACATACACAGTTGTACGGTTTACGTAATCTGTCCGTAATTAGGTTTTCTGCAGACCTCAAATTGCGCTACATTATTTAGTTTCTATGTATATTCCCTGAGAAGTTCTCGAACGATCCGGATCAAGTACTTAGTTGGCGGCGACATGAGCTGAAGCTGACTTGGAATGTCACATTTGTTGATCCCAAGCTGGGGAATTAAGGACGTTCGCGCCCAAAAACTTCCCACGCACAGATTTTTTTAAAACTTTGACTGCAGATAGAAAATGATAAGATTAGATCAAAAGCGTAAAAAAAAATCGGGTGTCACCGAACTCGTTTTGAAGATAAGGCGCAGGTCAGACCATAGCATTTCTAGGATTTCCAGTCATTCGAGGCAATTCTGGCCGGATTCTTTACTATCGGCATTTATTATCCAATGCACTTCGCAGAGTACAAATATCACGCGGTATTTGTACTCCAGAGGACCGGTTAGACAGGTTTCCTGCCGTTGACCAATCATATTGCTGGATTTCCCGCGCCAATTCCGTTCCGCTTCGCAAACTTCTATCGCGCACTCCCTGTAAATAAATATCGACGAAATTCGCTCGCACGAACAAACCAATTTGGCGTGTTGGATAATAAATCTCTTATTAGACGTTTTGTTATGTAGTATCGCTGAGAATTTTTACTCGTTGTTTTGTATTTTGACTCGCCCTACGGGCTCGCCAAAATACGGCACAACTCGTAAAAATACTCAGCAATACTACACAACAAAACGTCTAATAAGATATATATATATTTAAGCTGAAGAATCATATCTAAGTTATGTGTGTTTAAAGCAGCCTATATAGGCCTTAAAAAAATACAACTTTTAAGTTACGCACACCTGTATCCACATACCAATTCGACCCTATTTGAATAGTATATGAGAAATAATTAAAACTTCCCACGTACAGGTTTTTTTTGTTTTTTAGTATTATGGAAAGAATCAGAAAAGGAAGTGATCTGCCGAAAAAAAAGTGGGGATCACCGAGCATGCAACAAAAATTTTCGCAAACAAAGTTAACGCA
>JAHPZR010018766.1:7500-10574 GCA_019787425.1 Platygyra sinensis | reverse complement strand
GGGATCTCCAAAAATGTTCTCAAAGTCATTGATTTCATTCTCATGCTGTGGATCTAGAAAATCATCTACATCATCTTCGTTCAACATGCAGAAATTGTGCAGAACACATGCAGCAATGACTATGAGTGGAATGTCTTCAACTAAATCAAGATCCATAAAAACCTTAAGTTTACGAAACCTCCCCTTCAAGAGACCAATAGTGTGCTCCACCTTTATTCGTTTGCTGGAGAGAACAAAGTTAAAACGATTCTGCTCTCTACTCAGTCTACCATTGTCTTTAAAACCAGTTATAAGCCAAGTTTTTAGTGGGTAGGCCCTATCACCAATGATGTATGAATCCCCAGGAAACATGTCACTTTCATGGTTTTCCGAGGCTTTATACAACGGAGAATTTCGCAAAACACGTGCGTCGTGCACTGACCCTGGGAATGCACAGTACACATCCGTAAAAAGTCTGTCACAGTCGCAAACAGCTTGCAGCTGAAGGGAGTGGAATTTTTTACGATTAACATACTGTTCGGGATGCACTCTGGGGGCCTTGATGGGAATATGTGTCCCATCGACAATGCCAAGACACCGAGGCAAACCGTTATTTTGCTCAAACTTCTGCATGATTTCTACAGCTCGTTCTCCTTGTGGCCATCGAATGAAGGTCTTCGCACAATTGTCGACAAGTGCACTGCAAACTCTCCTCACAATGCGGTATACTGAAGATTTTGTGACATTAAAGCGATCAGACACCGATCGTAAACACTCTGGATTACCCAGCACCCAGAGAGTTAAAAGTAATTGTTTTTCTACACTAACTGGTGGTCTTCCTCTCCTGTGCACTGTTGGTATTCCAGGGCAAGCTCCAAGCAGCCTGGTCACCGTTTCTGCACTTTGTCTTGACAGGCGAAAATGAGATCGGAAAACTGAATCTGTGTAACTAGGGACAACTTGCTCGGCATAGCCAATAATTCTAACAGCTGGTTGCCTTTCTTTGTTTTTGTTCGACACTGACATCAACAGAAAAATGCCGTCGTCAATAGATTCTGCGAGCTGGTATCCATCGTCGTCGACTAAATCAAGTAAAGCATTGAAAATTGCCAGCCTTCGAATGCCCGCCATTTTGTTTTCAATATCCGCGGAACACTAGAGACGAGGCAGGAGGACTAGGGACGAGGCGGGAATCGGCAAGAAAAATCGTACTTCGGATTTCGTGTTTCATTTTGTACACTGAATCCCTAAAATCTCGATTTTGTAATCCGAATCCGGATTTGCTAAAAGGAACGCACCCTTACTTACTTACTTACTTACTTACTTACTTACTTACTTACTTACTTACTTACTTACTTACTTACTTACTTACTTACTTACTTACTTACTTACTTACTTACTTACTTACTTACTAAGCGTTCAATTCGAAGCAAAAAACGTGTCAGAACGTGCAAGGATTACGTCATTGGTAGGGAAATAACCACCGTACTAAAAATAGCCGAGGACAGCGTAACTTTCGCGTGACTATTTTGCTAGCTCCTTACTCGTAAAGAAAACCGATTAAATTTAATCGTGACTTTCAAGAGAGAAAGCTGTTGTTTATAGCCTTGGTATCGAATTGTTCGTATCGTTCATGCCCAGCAATATCCTAGAAAAAGTTCCAGATTAAGATCATTACGTCATCGAAGATTTCACACGATGGTGCAATCGATTTCAAGGGATATCTGAGTGATTTTGCAATAAGAGGCTTAGACAGTTCGTGTGTTGTTGTTGTTGTTGTTGTTGTTGTTGTTGTTGTTGTCAGTTAGTGTGCTACAGATTGATCAGTTGATTGCGTGTCTATGATCATCAGTAAATCAACAAGGACTGCTTGCAGACAAGAAAAGTGAAGGTAGATGTGTGAAATACATTTTTCTGACCTTATCGAAGCGTTGGATTCGAAGGGAATATTACGTGCGCTAAACTAGTGTGACAATCTCAGAGTGTTATGCTGGACTGTAAGTACATTTTGAGTCATCAGCTGCCTGTATGTAACTTGTTAGTTCAAGGCCCAAAAATAACTTACAATTACAGTTTGTCAAGAAGGTTTTAAATTTTACTGTGGTGTTTTACGTTGAATTTCGATTATTTTTAATTCATTGATACGTTGAACTAGCAAACGTGATAATTTTAAAAGAACGTGTCAGAACGTGCAAGGATTACGTCATTGGTAGGGAAATAACCACCGTACTAAAAATAGCCGTGGATAGCGTAACTCTTGAATTATGTTGCTCGCGAGACTATTTTGTTACCCTCTTACTCGTAAAGAAAACCGATTAAATTTAATCATGATTTTGAAGAGACAAAGCTGTTGTTTATAGCCTTGGTGTCGCATTGTTCGTACCGTTCCAGATTAAGACCATTACGTCATCGAAGATTTCGCAACATTTACTGCTTATGGTGCAATCGGCTACAGGGGGGTGTGTAGTCGTTGTCGGTTGTTGCGCTACAGATTGATTAGTTGATTGCGTGTCTATAGTCTTCAGTGAATCAACAAGGACTGCTTGCAGACAAGAAACGTAAAGGTAGGTGTTCGGGTGATTATTTTTGCTTTACTGTGTGTGAAATACATTTTTCTGGCTTTATCGAAGCGTTGGATTCAAAGGGAATATTACGTACGCTAAAAAAGGTATTACGTCAGCCACATAATGCGCTGACGTTGCAGGTTTCACTTTCGCTAGGTGACAAATAATATCCTGCTTACTTTGCAAGTTTATTTCACCAGAAGTATTGGTCATTAATTTATTTGAACATTTGCGAATATTTCTTGTGGGATTAGGCAATTCAAGTGAATTCTTGGGGTCTTCGAAGTGAGTGAAGAGATTTGAAGGAAATTTAAGTATTTGCTGAGGTAAACAAGAACTTGCCAAAACTTTTAGGGGGAAACCCTAAGAGTTCTAAAATTAGCCGTAATAAGATATCCTAATGCACTTGGTGGTTTTAGTTTTCATCGGAGTTCGGAGTTTTAAGCACACAATCTATTGTGCGACGAAGTTATTCTTCCCTTACGTCTTTTGCTTTGTATTTCGCATTACTCGGAGTCGGGCAATGTGAGT
>JAHPZR010018766.1:0-2500 GCA_019787425.1 Platygyra sinensis | reverse complement strand
AGCGGAACTTTTTAATTTCCGTTTCAAGACCTGAGCAGTTATAACAAATCGACGCTTGGGAACAGTTCTACTAGTGCGGCTGAAAGGATAGGGAATAAAAACATTTTCGTTAAGTTCATACGTTGATGGAGGATTGCTTTTCATTCGGCGGTTTATATAGCGTTTGTCCCAGACATTGCTTGCTTTTTCAGCACGTGAATGGATCGCGTCGAGCTTCTTCTTGTTCTGTGCGTAGTCGGTGGATTTAGGTTACTGAACCTTAGCAAAGGTACGCTCCCTTACACATCGTCCACCTGGTATATGGTTGAGGACAGCGTTGGATTTTCTACCGTAGAAAACTTTGAAAGGGGACTTGTTCCCCAGTGCTTCCATGGATTCTTCGTTTTGAAGCTTCTGATATTCCTTTAGCTGTTTTGCCCAGTTTACTCCACTTTTACGTAGGTGACCAAAGTCAAAGGCGATTTTTTTTTCGAAGGGCGCGATGTGACCTCTCGACTTTTCCCTGGGACTGTGGTTGGTATGGTCTACTTTGAATCATCTTCACATTTAAATTCTTGCACAATTTCTTCACCCATTTTTTAAACTCTCCTCCCCTGTCGGACTGCAACACTTTAGGAGGTCCAACTTCTATATAGAGATCGCCCAATGCCTTGGACACTACCTTGCTTGTTTTGTAGGTAAGTGGCCGCAGCCACAGGTATCTACTAAAGACATCTTGGATAGTAATGATGTATTGGTATCTCTGTCCACTGCATGATACAGCTTGCGTTCGCATGTCTACAAGGTCCACTTGATGGCGGATCTAAAAAAAACATACGAATTTCTATTTAGCAAAGAAAACTAAGCCTTATTTCTGGAAATACACATCATTCACGGTAATTTTGAAAAGCAAGTAATCGCTGTAATTAACTCATTGAAAACTCGAACTCGTATAGTGCAATTCTTAAATGGAGCTCCGCTATCACAAATTTAAAAGTGACTCCGTCTTACAAAAAAGGATACTTACTTGAACTGCACTCGCTCGAATTGGTCGGCCAATCGCTCTGTTCCGGAATTTAGCATTCACCATTTGATTTAGCTTGCTTCCAGACGATACACTCTGGACACGTTGCTCGCTTATGCCTTCAAACCGCTGTCGAAGGCGATACTTCAATTTCCTGGCACCAACACCTTTACAATGCATAAATTCCTTCTCTATGACATCACGAAGCGCACTTGTTTTCAGCTCTTCTTTGCCATTGAAGCAAAGCAATTTCTTTCCGATGACTCTTTGGACGCTAAATGCCTCCCTGTTTCTCCAAAACCTCACACACGCAGCTTTTTGTGCCTTGGTTCTCTCTCTGACTGGAACGTCAAAATTATCCTCACATAGCTTATACAGCGTCTCATAGGTGTCGTCGTCTACAGGACAACTTTGCTTTTTGACAGCATAAGCAAATGCCGATATATCAACTAGGAGAACTACGAGAATAACTAGAGACCTACACATGATTAAAGGAACGCACAGTCACCCGAAAAAAAAACCAACACGAGACAGCAAATGGGATTGGTAACACTCTTCTAGAGTTATCTAGGTTGTCTAGACTGCCAGACAGACATGCATCTTTTAAGACGTGATGTTCTGTACTTACACTAGGTCTGGCGTCTGAAGATTTTTTTGTTTGTTTTAGCAATCTGACCTTACGAGATTTTCTTTTCTTCTTCTGAAACTGCTAAGGGACAAACCATTCGGAAAAAGCAAAGCGCGGGAGGGGGTGATAATTCCCAAAAAAAAATAACGCAAGGGAAACTTGTCTAAAAAAATCCTTCCAGAGGGAAAAAACATTCTGCGAAAAACGATCCGTCCCTAATGATCCACTGGCTAACGAGGTCTGTCTTAGACGGGAAGCCATTCAGTTGTTCGCCAATCAATCACAAAAAAACAGCCAAACATTCCACTTGAGTCTGGCTTTCTTCGTCGTTCTGCAAGCTAGAAAAAAAAAAGATTTGTGAAGTGCGTTCGTTCTTATTGTACTCGCAGAAATGTTGTTGTGATCCGGTGCGCGGCCGTATTTTTTTTCGTTGACCTTTTTGCAGAAATACGATTCTAATTACTGTTTTCTAAAACTTGATGTGCACCGTTTTGCTAATTTTTAGATAGAGAGAAATGCAAAACGTTTCAAGTGCTTCGAAAACAACACATTTGCTAATAACTTTTGAATTTCCCAAAAGTAAAAATGGAATGCGCTAAGTTGTTCAAAATATCAAGTTTAAGGTTTGGGCCGAATTAAAAAAAAATACAAAGCTGTGCAAAATTTGACTAGTCATTCACCAACTTTTCCGGTCGGACGTCGGACCAAACAAACAAGACAGACATTAAATTTCATAATGCAATGCAATGGCAGATTGAGTACCCGACCCACATGGTCAGGCAGAACATCAATGCCCGAGGAAACTTCGCGAGTGACTCAGCAAAAATTGTAAGACATCTTGTTTTAACTAGTGGTATTAACCAGGAAGA
>JAHPZR010018765.1:40000-42441 GCA_019787425.1 Platygyra sinensis | reverse complement strand
ATGGTGAATGAGTCTAGTGATGGTGAATGACGTCTAGTGGTGTGAATTACGTCTGTGATGGGAATGACGTCTAGTGATGGTGAATGACGTCTAGTGATGGTGAATGATGTCTAGTATGTGAATAGTCTAGTGATGGTGAATGATGCCAGTGATGGTGAATGATGTCTAGTGATGGGTGAATGATGTCTAGTGATGGTGAATGACGTCTAGTGATGGTGAATGACGTCTTAGTGATGGTGAATCACGTCCAGTGATGGTGAATTACGTCTAGTGATGGTGAATGACGTCTAGTGATGGTGAATGACGTATAGATGTGATGGTAATGTTACGTCTAGTGATGGTGATGATCGTCTAGTGATGGTGCAATGATGTTCTAGTGATGGTGAATGACGTCCTAGTGATGGTGAATCGACGTCTAGTGATGGTGAATGACGTCTAGTGATGGTGAATGATGTCTAGTGATGGGTGGAATGACGTCCAGTGATGGTGAATGACGTCTAGTGATTGGTGTAGAATGAGGTCTAGTGATGGTGAAATGACGTCTAGTGATGGTGAATAGACGTCTAGTGATGGTGAATGACGTCTAGTGATGGTGAATGACGTTCTAGTGATGGTGAATGACGTCTAGTGATGGGAAATGGACGTCCATAGTGATTTGGTGAATGACGTCTAGTGATGGTGAATGATGTCTAGTGATGGTGAATGACGTCTAGTGATGGTGAGTGACGTCTAGTGATGGTGAATGACGTCTAGTGATGGTGAATGACGTCTAGTGATGGTGAATTACGTCTAGTGATGGTGAATGACGTCTAGTGATGGTGAATGACGTCTAGTGATGGTGAATGATGTCTAGTGATGGTGAATCCGTCTAGTGATGGTGAATGAGGTCTAGTGGATGGTGAATGACGTCTAGTGATGGTGAATGACGTCTAGTGATGGTGAATGACGTCTAGTGATGGTGAATGACGTCTAGTGATGGTGAATGATGTCTAGTGATGGTGAATGACGTCTAGTGATGGTGAATTACGTCTAGTGATGGTGAATTACGTCTAGTGATGGTGAATGATGTCTAGTGATGGTGAATGACGTCTAGTGATGGTGAATGACGTCTAGTGATGGTGAATGAGGTCTAGTGATGGTGAATGACGTCTAGTGATGGTGAATGATGTCTAGTGATGGTGAATTACGTCTAGTGATGGTGAATGATGTCTAGTGATGGTGAATGAGTCTAGTGATGGTGAATGAGTCTAGTGATGGTGAATGACGTCTAGTGATGGTGAATGATGTCTAGTGATGGTGAATGATGTCTAGTGATGGTGAATGACGTCTAGTGATGGTGAATGACGTCTAGTGATGGTGAATGAGTCTAGTGATGGTGAATGATGTCTAGTGATGGTGATATACGTCTAGTGATGGTGAATGACGTCTAGTGATGGTGAATGACGTCTAGTGATGGTGAATGACGGTCTCAGTGATGGTGAATGACGTCTAGTGATGGTGAATGACGTCTAGTGATGGTGAATGACGTCTAGTGACGGTGAATGACGTTTAGTGATGGTGAATGACGTCTAGTGATGGTGAATTACGTCCAGTGATGGTGAATGATGTCTAGTGATGGTGAATGATGTCTAGTGATGGTGAATGATGTCTAGTGATGGTGAATGATGTCTAGTGATGGTGAATGACGTCTAGTGATGGTGAATGATGTCTAGTGATGGTGAATGATGTCTAGTGATGGTGAATGACGTCTAGTGATGGTGAATGATGTCTAGTTATGGTGAATTACGTCTAGTGATGGTGAATGATGTCTAGTGATGGTGAATGATGTCTAGTGATGGTGAATGACGTCTAGTGATGGTGAATGATGTCTGGTGATGGTGAATGACGTCTAGTGATGGGGAATGATGTCTAGTGATGGTGAATGATGTCTAGTGATGGTGAATGATGTCTAGTGATGGTGAATGACGTCTAGTGATGGGGAATGATGTCTAGTGATGGTGAATGATGTCTAGTGATGGTGAATGACGTCTAGTGATGACAGCTTAGCTAAACTTTTCAAATTCATTGTTTGCAATCCGTGTCAATCTTCTCCACCCTTAACCATCCTTGTTCCTTTATGGTTTATTACTATCTCTGTGATGTTTTTCTATTTTTATAAAGTGTTATCTTTAGGTTTCCTTCAATTTAACGGTTATTTTTCGATGTTCAAAATAACTCAAGATGCCGTGACTGAGCCCCTTTAAGGAACATCATTATCACTTTATTCCTATTGTAACTGAACCACTATTTTAATTAATATATTACACATTTTACCTTCACTATGATTTTTGACTTGATAATGTCGTGACTTCAACGTCCTCGTCGTTGTTTTCTCAGTGTTTGTAAAAGTATTTTATCGCAGTTTTTTATAGTTATATGTTTTAAAAAATCACTTCTTCGGT
>JAHPZR010018765.1:5000-37500 GCA_019787425.1 Platygyra sinensis | reverse complement strand
AGTTTTCAGCACTTTCCAAGACGTAGATTTTGATGGGTCACAATTACCACTCTTTATCAATTGATGCTATAATCATGGTATCAAAAAAATGCCCAATCACCAGAGAACACGTTGGTATTATTTTCCTGACACAATAGGTTACCATAGCAACACTATGACCTGCTAAAAGCACCCTTAATTTCAGCTTTAAGCGCTTATATTTCAAAAACGGCACGGTGAAATTTTTTCTTATTATAGAATTTGGATAAGCAGGATAAGATGCACTTTTGGCAAAGTTTAAAAAAATTCTGTAGGTGGCGTTCAGATCCGTCTTAAATTTTCGAAAATTTAAGGTGGCTCTGAATGCCACCTACAGGATTTTTTTTAACTTTGCTAAAAGCTGCGCCTAATCATGCTTATCAAATATTGATAATATAAAAAAATTTCACCGTGCCGTTTTTGAATTATAAGCCCCTAAAGCTGTAATTAAGGGTGTGTTTAGCAGGTCATACTGTTGCTATGGTAACCTATTATGTTGTGAAAAGGACAACAACGTGTTCACCAATAGTTGGGAAGTTTTTTGATACCATAACTGCAGCATCAAGTGATAAAGAGGGGTTATAACGACCTATAGACACCAAGTGCTGGAAACTGATTCGAGCCACCTTAAGAAAAAAACACCGTTTAATAGCAAACACAGCCAGGTAATCAGTGGAGTGTTACTGAAGTTTTATTTCGTTAATTATCAACAGGAATAGATCTAGAGAGCCCAAAGTTGTTGCAAACTTCTTTACATTAATTGTCATGGAGAAACTTTACCTCCCAATATGACAATGCTTTTGTTACTGCAATTGTCAATTTGGAAGGGCAAGGCAAACCCCCTCACTTCTCACTTCTTTGTATTGTTTAATTTGTTTTTGTTTCTGTTCTTGAATCTTGGAGGCCGAAATCTCTAGGTAAACCGAATCTCTAAGTAGGAAAACGGAACATGATCTAACGATATGAAGGTTAAAAGGGAGGATTCTGAGTCCCCCAATGACTTTTAAAAATAAAACATTAAAACAAAGAACCCTACATTAGGCATCTTTACCTAAAAATATAGCTTGAAGTGATTTGTTTGACATTTCATTTGCCGCGGACTTTAATTTTCTCACAGGAACCATAAGTGGTATGTTTTTCAAATTTTGAATTGCCTTGATTTAAATGACCGAAAAAATATTGGCTTACGTTCTAATTCGCTCCGCTCAGACACGTCTATTTTATTTTACCCTAAAAGTTCCCGCAACACAAATAAATATTGGAATGCGCAAGTGGTTCCAAAACACGGTTTATTACATCTTAATTGAGTTAATTATAAGTGCGTTCGAAACCGTCTCTATAATCCAGGGATCGAGAGAGAATAATCTTATTGTTAAGTATTGACGATGAAATGGAAACTGCAGTCCAGATTTTTTGCGAAAACGTGAGTTAATTTAGCTTTTTTGCCCGTCGACTTGAAGCCTACTTACATCAGGAGGAATCTTTGTTCTCTTTTTTCACACGCTGAACGCGTGAACACTTGCTACCAAGATGTCGCGACAACGTCTGCTTTTCCTCGGTTACCGTCGCTTACTGAACTAAACCATGCCTGATGAGGCGTTCAACTATGGAAAGCCAAATGGTGCAAAATTAAAGAAACAAAATTGGCCTCACGTTCAACGGATTTGTTATCAAGGTCAAGACAGATTTCAGTCAAGCTCAACAAAATCATTTCACGTTCAACCGATTTTCTCTCAAGGTCAAGACATTTAGAATCAAGCTCAACAAAATAACGTCGTCACTTTCAAGAAATTACCTTTCAAGGGCAAGAAATATTTGAGTCAAGCTCAAGAGATCACTTCTTGCTACTTTCAACGAAAAATTTATCTCAATTTCACGCTTCGTTTCACATCAACCCCAAATTCCCTATCACGTTTCAACAACTTGACCTTTCAAGGTCAAGCCGCGAATGCTGTCAACAACCCAAATACTTTGTCAACAAAAGCAACAGCTTTTTGACTCTGTGTTTTCCGTGAGCGCGCGTGTAAGTCGCGCGCGTGGCTAAACAGAAGACAAGTCATGGTTAGCATATGAAACTAAGAAAATATACTGCAAAGGTTGGTCAAGACAACGTGGACATAGGCGTTGTTACAATATTTCGGCTGGCCAACACCAGCCTTCTTCAGGTTTATTGAATGGATAAATGCTGCTTACTGATCTTTATATTCACCGGAAATGACATAAAAAGGCTACGTGATGTGTAACATTGATAAAAAAGGAAATGTATAAAAGGTAATAATACATGATAACAAGGTAAAATAAACAAAAGAAAATTAAAAGCTGCTAAATTAAATTACATTTCATCTCTTCTGTTAAGGCCTGCAGGCTCCAGTGGTTTTCCTCTGTGTATGAGGAATGCCTCACAAGCCTTTCTGATGGAGTCCCGACTAGTGTGCAGTTATTCAGCGGTATAAGGATCATGTGATCCTCCGCGTGACCACTAGTCAGGAAGTGTCGTGAAACCGCAGTGGGGGTATGACTACAAAACGGGTTTATAATTGGTCGCCTATGTTCATAAAAACGGTCTTTAAGACGACGTTTGGTCTCTCCGATGTACTGACGATTACATTTAGTGCACTGAATCATGTAAATAACATTAGAGGTTTCACAAGTAATATGTGATTTGATTTTAAACGTTTGTCCAGTACTATAAAAGGTATATTCATTACGGCCATCCTCAATAAAAGGACAGACGGTGCAACTAGTTTTATTGCACCAAAACGAGCCGGATGGAGACCTAGATTGGTCGGTGTTAGTAGGTTCCGGCAATTTAGCTCTAACTAGAATGTCACTAATGTTTTTACAACGCCGGTAGGCTACTAAGGAGAGATTAGTAAAAACATTTTTACAGCGGCCAGATGAATAAAGCACGTTAGAGTGTTTGTGAATTATACGGGATATGTTAGGTAAAGCGGGATTATAGGTAATGACGAACGGAACAGTATCTGACTGTTGTTTAGGTTTAGGTTTAAGAGCGTCGTTCCGAGAGATGTCAGAAGCACGTCGTATCTGGGTTTTAAGGAAGTTAAGTTCGTAACCTCGATTGACGAGGTAGTCATAAGTTCCTTACAGCGTTGTTTGTAAGTGTCATTGTCGGAGCATATGCGTCGAAGGCGAAGTGCAAGGCTATATGGAATGGAACGTTTAGTGTGGGTGGGGTGGCATGAGGACATAAGTAAATATTGATGTTTGTCAGTGGGTTTAGTGTAAAGGTCGGTTTCTATGAGACCATCCTTAAGTGAGACCATCACATCAAGGAATGGAATATCAGTGAGGGAATGCGAACAAGTGAATTTAATGGTGGGATGTAGGTTATTGAGATAATCGACAAATACTTTCAGTTTATCTGAACCTTCGGTCCAAATAACGAAAATATCGTCCAGAAATCTGAGCCATGTATGAGGTAGGTAAGGTGCGTTAGTGAGCGCGTCATGTTCGAATTTGGCAAGAAAAAGGTTGGCAAATGAAGGAGCTATTTTGGTGCCCATAGCAGTACCGTGTTTTTGTAGGTAGTGTTTGTTGTTAAATGTGAAATTGTTCATGTTGAGGATGATCCGTATGAGGTCACAAAGAGTTTCCGTGGGGATGTGGTTATCGTTGCGTTTGCGAAGGAAAAAGCGGCAAGCCTCAATACCTTCGCTGTGAGGGATGTTGGTATAAAGAGAAGTGACGTCAAGCGTGACAAGTATGGCATTATCGGGAAGTGGTGTGTTGATAGTGTTCAAGTTGGCAAGTTTGTTAAGGAAATCAGTAGTGTCTTTAACGTAAGACGGAACAGTACAAACTAATGGTTTTAGGTAGTAGTCAACAAATTGAGAGATACGTTCTGTGGGGTGGTTGTTAGAAGAAACTATGGGTCGTCCAGGATTGTCAACTTTATGGATTTTGGTGAGTATGTAAAAACGTCCAGGTCTGGGGTCATTTTGTACAAGGTACTGTTTTGTTTTCTGGTCAATAAGTTTATCGTTGAACATGCGTTTAGCGTATTCAGCAACTCTTTTTTGTATCATGGCAGTCTTGTCCTTTTCTTGTTGTTCGTAGAAGGTTGGGTTATTCAGTTGTCGGTTACATTCGTTTATGTACCAGGATCTGTCCATTATCACAGTCGCCGATCCTTTATCCGCCGACTTGATGATAATGGCGTGTCTTTGTTTAAGTTGACGTAATACGTCACGTTCTGTTTTAGGGAGATTGTCACACACGCGGTTGGGTTTGGAGGTCAACAAGTCACGTTTTACAGCATTAAGAAAAGCGTTATATGCATTGTCTCTGTTAGTCGGGGGTGTCCAAAGACTTTTTAGGGTGGAAGGGGTTAGGTTCGTCGCTGGATACGTCATCATGAAACTAAATTTATTTACAAACAATGTACTAATTAATTCTCTTTAAAATATTAAATCAGTTAAGGAAAAATCTTTCTATTTACAATCTATAGAAAAACTATTTACAAAACTTTCAATATCTTAAGGCAGAATCAGTAATTCTAGGGAAAACATTGATATTAAAGTTGGCTAACTTAAAAATTGTGTAAGATTTCTTGTCAAGAAGGCAAGTCCCAAAAAAATAATTGAATCATGCAAAGGAATTGAATGACCTCCCCAAAGAACTCCGTGCTTGTGAAACGCTAAGACTTTTTAAAATTAAAACATTTAAACTTTTAATTGAATCAGATAAGACACAACACATATGTAGTGTATAAGTTTTTTCATTGTATTTTTAATCTTAACTTGTATCGATGTGAATTGTATTTTATATTAGGTAGTATTCTTATGCACTGATCACCGGTTTATACCAGCGTTTTTATGTTAAAATCGCTGATCGGTTTTTTCAGTTTAAAAAAAGCATTTATTATTATTATTATTATTATTATTATTATTATTAATAATATCAAACAATAGCCCTTATGTGCGATGCGCGCGTGTTTCACGCGAGATTCCACGCGCGCCCAGGGAAAACACAGAGCCAAAAAACCTGCCCTCTCTGCCCTTTTGTCCTGAATGGCCTAGTTTTGTCCCTTTTGTCCTGTGTTGTGGCCTTTTTGTCCTGTGTTGTGTCCTTTTTGTCCTTCGCATAAAAGGTTAAAATTCGCTGGAACTGTTTTATTTTTGTTGAGATCTCAAACTGTTATTATGGCTAAATGCGTGTGCCGTGATTGCCCAATTCCGAATTGTCGAGCAAAACATATCGTTAGATTGTCTAATCATCTCACAGATGTACATGGATTAGATTATATCAATCGAAGGAGGTGGTTACAAGAAGCGAAACTACAACCTAAGGTTATATGGTGCCAGCAGAGAGGAGCCAGGGATTAAGACCTTCAACAAGTCAAACACCTCATCAGTGCAGGAAGAGGAAAAGGATACAATAGTCCATCACTTATCAACACCAAGAAGAGTAAAGAAATCCATGAAATCTCTACCAAGAGGACTAAAGAAATCACTGAAATCTCACCAAGAGGCGTTAGAAAAGCAGCCAATAACATCAAACATTATAAAACAACAGCAGATTCAGTTCCTGGGTAGCTCACTTTGTATGGAGACGATGAAGGGTCGAACACAGAGAAGAGAGCTTAGTAACCCCGCCTGCAGTACCAGTAGCTTGTCACACTAAACTGCGTCCCATAAGCTTCACATTTTCACTGCTTGTTCAAACCAATATAAAGCTATTTCCAATGAATAAAGATGTTTAACAACTGAGAATCCGCCGAGAGAAGAACCAGATGTTATTTCGTAACAAATTCCAAATTTGCATATAACCGTTTGCACGCAACGGCTGAATGACTTTCAATTAATCATATGAACTCTCTTTAAAATCAAATAAATATTTCCTAGCGGATAATCTCGGCAATTTTAACTGTTGAGGAGGTGTACACGAAGTAAAGCCTTTATTATTGCCTTCTGCTTAATTTTTCAACAAAATACCGATAGATATCGTTACAATGGTTTTTGAAAGCACGAGCATGCGCTATGAGACCCTTGTAGCCAGATTCTGGCTACGCTTGCGTGGAGTTCCCCAGAGCTCTTGTCGCCGTCAGTCACGTGATAAAACACAAGAGCTCTGGGGTCGAGAATGGCTATTCATTGGTCACGCGCGCGCACGGAGTTGAAAACTCAACAAAATATAGAGCTGATGACCTTTGCGTTAACTTTGTGTGCGAATATTTTTGTTGGATGCTCGGTGACCCCACTTTTTTTCGGCAGATCACTTCCTTTTCTGATTCTTTCCATTATACTAAAAAACAAAAAAAAAACCTGTATGTGGGAAGTTTTAATTATTTCTCATAAACTATTCAAATAGGGTCGAATTGGTACATGGATACAGGTGTGCGTAACTTAGAAGTTGTATTTTTTTAAGGCTAATTCTAGCTGATTTAATGACATATGTAGCAAAGATCTATCAAATAGGCCTATATATGCTGTGCTAAACACACATAACTTAGATATGATTCTTCAACTTAACTATCTGCCGATAGTAATGAATCTGGCCAAAATCGCCTCGAATGACTGGAAATCCTAGAAATGCTATGGTCTGTGATACGCCTTATCTTCAAAACGAGTTCGGTGACCCCCGATTTTTTTTACGTTTTTAATCTAATCTTATCATTTTATACCTGCAGACAAAGTTTTAAAAAAATCTGTGCGTGGGAAGTTTTTGGGCGCGAACGTCCTTAAAGCGCAGAACGCTCTCCTTCCTCTCTACAGAAAAAAAACTGAGAAAAGTATTTTTAGAGTATTTGCAGTGGATGCGAGCGATGAAGAAAGATTACACCTTCCAAAAAGTGATGGAAACCCAAAAAGATCTCAAAGATACAGATGAATTTGATTGGTTAGAATCGACAGAACTAGCCACTGGTAAGCGGAAATTCTTGCTTAATCGATTGTTTGAGAAGCAACCCATCCCACAAGATGAAGACTAGAACTACTGTGTTTTGTTCTCAATAAAAATGTATTTCAAACCGATGTCTAGTGTGTTGTTCTATTGCAGTTTATTTCTTTGTTAAGGGGACTTCAGTCTCATTGTTCATTGCATCCTAATTTCCTGATATACTTTGTGTTAAACACTTCGTAGTTGTTGAAGCTTTCGTTGTCAATATATGTACTTTTTATTCATTTCAAATCTCTCTCTTAACAAGCAATTAAGTCTCTTAAGAAAACGTGCTGCTCAAAAATATTTATTGTCGCGTGTCTAAATTAAGCGCTCCGAAGTGCTATTGTTGTAATAGGCTAGTTTCGAATTGTGCAGCAACAAAAGAACAGAGTCGAGGTTCAGGGGAATAATTTGCATTTTCCTTCGTTTTGAACAATACAAAATGCTAATTATTCCCCTGAACCTCGGCTCTGTTCTTTTGTTTCTGCACAATTCGAAACTAGCCTATTTCAATGATAGAGCTGTCCCATGGGTTTCTCCGTTTGAGTTTGTATGCAAATCTAGGGTTGAATTAAGTGGAGTTCAGTGCGTGACGAACGGAGCGGAAAACTCGAGCAGTTAGCTATGAATTAATTCTCTCTTTCTCTCTTATCAGCAAAGCTGAGAGTTCAGATAAAAACTTAACAGGTATTTTCATGAACCAATCGGGGTTAAAAGGGCCCGGTTTCGAAAATCGGAGAACGTTTTCAAAGAAAGCTAGAGAACCTTATTACGCTTTCAAAAAGTTGTGGCTGTCAGCGTTTCCCAATCACGGACAGTTAAACAAGCGTTAAAAGCAGTGTGAAGATCAACAACGCTAAAGAAAAAAAAAAGCCATCTTCATGATAAACGTTCAGTCGAATAAACTGAAAGTCTCGGAGATAAACTTTCACAGCAAAGCGATTACAAGAACGGTAGCGCTTTCGTTAATATTCGCGCTTATAATTTTAACACATAAGAGATTTTTTTCCAATCAGGGTTAATTATTAACGGGCAAGTTTAGACAAGTTTATTGTTTTCATTGTACTAGAGTGACGCTTATTAGTATGGAGGAAGGCACTTTATCGAGGCAGTTTGAATAGTAATGATTTACCTAGGCTTGACTCGACACTTACTCGACCGTTATGCATATTAATGATTTCCCTAGGCACTTCATTAGTATACAGGTACCTAGACAGTTTGAATATTAATGATTTACCTAGGCCTACCTAGGCCTACCTAGGCAGTAATCCGGCTAATTCTGACCATTATCTTCTACCCAACTGATCGAAAAAGTCACATGTAGTCGGATATGGACAACTGATCGAATGGAAATTTTAATCAGTAGCACCCATTTTTGACCATGTTTACAAATATATTTAATAAAGCGAGCTGAGTTAACGAATGAAACGAGGATATTATGCAGAGATTATGATAAAAAAGGACAAGTATGACAATCGCCAGCTAAAAAATAATTTTGAAACAAACGGCACGTCATATTGGAATGCCCAAGTGGTTCTAAAACACGGTTTATTACATCTTAATTGAGTTAATTTTAAGTGTGTTCAAAACCGTCTCTATAATCCAGGGATATCTAATCGATGACATCAATGAAATCAATAAGTAATCGATAGGTAATGGCTGGATTATCGCCGATGATCAATGAGTAATCGTTGAGTTATCGGCTAGTCGAATTACGGTCGTTTTGCCCTAACTCAAAGTCGTTTCACCGCAACTCAAAGTCGTTTCACTGCAACTCAAAGTCGTTTCACCCCAACTCGAAGTCGTTTCGTCCCGACCAAAAGTTAGTTCGCCCGGAAATTCTTCAAACGATTTAGAGAGCAAGAAATGGTTAACTTGAACAAAACAAGCACTTTGAGACCCTTTATCATCTTACCGACGGGATTATCATTGAATACTGTACACATTTTACGTGTAAACATCAAATATGTTTGGATTGAATGGCTTTTTAACCACGTAAATGTTGAATAAAATGGTTTTTGGTATCTATAACAAATTTCAGAATAAAAATTTCTTTATAAAACTTCTTTTGAGTGAAAACGTCAGTAGCGCTTTTTAAAAGTTTTGAAAAATGTAAGAAACATTGCGAAGAAAGCCACTAACGCGTGCGCTATTAACGTGCGAATCACTTGGGTATAGGTCCGGTAATACGGGCAACATTTTCCCTCAAACTGTCTGGCAACATTAATGCCTTGTAGGTTGGAACCCATTGTTGCGCGTATTACCGCGTGTCTCGCAGCAGAATCTAGTGCTGCAAATATCTTGTGCGTATGATTGGTCAGTCGTGTGTAAACAAAGATGGCGGCTGCTCAACTCTTTGTTTGTCGGAAGAGAACGCTTGCCGCTCTCTGTTTGGGCCTTTTGCACGACGAAGACGAGGAAAGGCCTCGAAAACAAAATCGAAAAGTGTACGTGTGGCAATGGATTTCCCGAAGAGAGGAGAGGGGCGTTTTTCATCAGTTAGTGAGAGAGCTTGAAGTGGGGGATGTCGTCGCGTACAGAGTCCCCGTATGACGAGGGAGCAACTTTGCTTTCTGTTGGGGGAAGTATCCCCGCTGGTCCAAAATAAAGAGCAACCACCACCCATCAACGCTGTCCGGGCGACAATACAGCCAGATGAATTAAGTCCTAGCTGTAACGCTACGTTATTTGGCAACGGGAGAAACGTATCATTCCCTCGAGTACTCGTTTAGAATTTCACGCCAAACAATTTGTTCAATCGTGTCAGAAACAATTAAGCCATGCCCTGTACATGGTAGGCAGCTCTTACAATCGTCGATTTATTTATATAACAGCGTCGGAATTTACATACTTGACTTACAATTGAATTTCCCATACTGCAGGTACTCGCTCCTGAATATCTCAAAGTACCAAACACAGAAAGTGACCGGGACGTAGAAGCAAACAAATTTGAAGCAAGGTAGAGTTTTCCTAATGGTATTGGAGCTATTGACGGGAAACGTGTCATCGTGCAGCAGCCATCTAATTCTGGCTCACATTATTACGATTACAACTTGAAGGGAAAAACACCATTGTCCTACTGGCTGTATTTGGGCTTGGCGACCAGTGCCTTTGGGCGAGTCCTGGGAAAAATGGTCGTTTGCCAGACTCCGCCATATGGCAAAATTGTGACCTCAAAAAGCACTGAGTTCATGTCCCAACAGTTTGAATTTACCAAAGCCTACACCCTTGTCAGGGAGGGCAATGCCAGTACCATATGTCCTGACAGGAGACGATGCCTTTGACCTGACAAGATTATCAAAAGCACAGCGGATTTTAAATTACAAGCTGTCACGCATGCGGAGAATCTCAGAAAATTGTTTTGGTATCTTCGTGAACAGATGGAAGGTATTTCGTGCCCTAATTCTCCTGCCTCCCGACACAGTCGTTGACTTGATTTGGCAGCACTGGTACTGCATAATTTTCTATGGGTAGGGCTACAAAATCAAGCGCTTCAAACCATATTCCTGATTCTTTCGCTGTGTATATCGGTAGCTAAGTCAAAATAAAAACAACTCAATGTTGCCCAAATAGAATTTATAAGCACTGCATCAGATTGCATTCACGCACTGTACCTAAACATTTTTTCCAGATGACCAATACATAGAATCACAAGCTTAAGAAAGCCACTACACCATTGCTTTAATCGGGTACAACGAGGGGATTTTAATAGCACTTAGTGGCATCAAATCTTTTGTCAGGCAGATTGACATTCAATTCAATCATCAGCATTCATCTTGTGCTATCTGGTTAAGGCCTGGTCAAGTTGATTCTCTCCTAACTATCATCAACTAACACCAACTATCATTCACATGGTCAAACAGCCAAAGAAGTTCGTGATAGTTGACGATAGTTCCCCAGCCGTTCCGCGTTAAATGTCCCAAAGGCAGGGCCGGGCCTCATATTCATCTATTAGCCGTAATATCGGGTCATTACTCCATCTCGCCGCATTGCCATCTTACCCGATGAACGTTTAGCCTGATAATTTCCTTTTTTGCCGTGTCTCTTCTAATTATTTTGAGTTGACGCTTTTTTTCGGAAGATGGCTTTTCTGTGTTATCTTGGTCTTCAATAATTTTTTTGTCGTGATTATCATCTTGAATATAAACACGAATTTCTGAAGCTGCAGCTGAGCCTCGCGAGGAACCTTTGGCGGCCATTTTAAACGAGCCCGCCGATTTTTGGAGAAAACAGCTGACCAAAAACTATCATGAATTATCGTACGCGTGGTCAAACGAGATGAACTATCATCGACTATCATGAAGAATTTGAACAAGCTCAAAATGAATGGTAGTTGATAATTATTATCACCCAACTAGTGGACTAATGCAAATCCTGCATTTTAATTGGCTACGCTACTAGAGGACTATTAGTAATAGTCATCGAGTAGCGAAATTCGATGGTTTTTCTTTGTTTTTTTTTCCCAAACAAATATTTTTTCAACTTAACCTTTCGGGCCACGGGTCTAATCGTTAATTAGTCTATGATAGTGCATGATAGTTGGTGGTCAAACGGAAGCGCGCGCTTTAACAATCATGGACTATCGTCAAGTATCGTCGACTATCATGGGTCGTTTGATCAGGGCTTTATATCATACACACATTCGTTATTTCTTAAAGCCTGCATATCATGATCATTGGTGTTAGTTGACAAACAAGCTAAGGAATCATGAGTACTCACTTACATAAATATATACTAAATTTAAAATAAGAGTTATGCCCTCGAAATCTTTAAGCTTGTCTTCTCCGTCCGCCATGTCTTTTTTAGATTCTTCCAGCTGTCATGTATTTTAAGTGGTCTCTCTGGGATCGAATTACTATTATTAACTATGAAGACGTCCGTAATCTGCATCAGGGTTATAACCCAACTTACTAAAGCAACCTCTTAGAATTTCCCTACACCGAGTATATAAGAAATCTTACCACTTTTCAGGGCGTAGCTTGAATTACTAGGATAAGACGTTAGAGGTCTAAATAACTGAAGGAAGAATACTATTGCTATCAATACGACAAAGTCACCCTTCTTAAAACACCGACAGGACGGTACTTGGAAATAGAAGCACTAATGTAGACGTAATTCTCTTCTCTATATATATCAGTTTTGTTTTGAGGCAAAAAGATCCTTATATAATCATTATGGACCTTAATGTGCTTGGGAACGATATAACATACGTCATTATACCGAAGAATTCTGATGACAGCTGACGAGCATAACGAGGCAATACGAAGATCATCTTTTAGATTAGAATATTCCTTGTAATGAACATCTTAAACATTTCTAATGATCTCTGTGGCAATAGGCTTCTTTTTCATAATCGGTTGCGACCTTTGGCGTTTGGTAGACTCGATGATATTCCTACAAAAGACACTTTTCAGCGGGTTTTAATCAAGACTGGGAATAAATGAGCGCAGCCAGTTATGGGCGGTATGAGTCAAAATCACAGAAGAACTGGAAATACAAGACTGCTTCGAATAAATAAAGAGATACGACACGTAAAGGAAAAGGTAGCTCAGTGCATATTTGCTTACTTTTAGACCAGTCCAAAAAAGTCTCAAAATCTGGCATGGAGCAATTAGCTGTAGCATCTGCTTTGGCTTTCAACATCGCGTCTAAAACCTGGTTGTGGTTCAGTGATGAGAGAAATGGGGAACTTTTACATAACTTGCTTGAAGAAATTATCTGAAAGAACAAGAACAAAAGATACAAATCAAAAGGAACAAACGTACGCCCCTGGTATAGTGACAGAAAGATGGCGATCCCAAAATTTCTACAAATCGGGCCTTAATGTTTGAGCTAGAGTCTGGGCCAGTACCTTTTAAATAAAGACATCATTGCTTGGCCGGTGCCACAAGATACAAATCATTGTCTCGGCCAGTGCTGCATAAGGTTAGGTCTGTGCCAACAGAATAGAGGAACATGCCCAATTTATTACTCGATAAATTCCATCCTTAGGACTATAATACAGCCTATAAACGGTTGGACCCTTAAAGAGCGAATTATGATTCCTTTCGTGGGTAAGAAGCTCCTCCCCGGCACAAATAGCATGGGCTGCAAGAAAATTACTATATTTGTGCATAGCTAATGGCAGTAGAAAGCCGAGGGCCAGATGGGTACGACAAGTGTACCTGAGGCATTATGACACTTCATATAATGGAACAATAGCTACCGGTGGAACCACGAGACACTTCTCCCCGTGAAGAGGCTGAAAGAAGAAGTCGACAACCGCAGTGTTGGGATTCCAGAATCTTGAAAAGAATTCAGGGAGCCTGTGATTATAAATTTTGGGGCCCCAATGCTCGTCGAGAAATAGAAAAAAATTGTCGGTTATTTGCCAATCATCGGTATCAATGAATCGACTTATATATATCGTCAGCTTGCTGACTTAAAGAACATGGGATCCACTGGACGTCCAAGTGAATTCTCGGTTGAAAAACCTTAATTAACGGCGGCTTGGCTATCAGCATACCACTCGATCCTTCAAGTAATGAGGAGGTTCCGGGTTCAAGGCCTCCACCCTGCCACTAGCGGGATTTGTTTCTCAGTAGTCCCGAGTTCAAATGTTTGGTCACGCTTTAGGAAAGGCCTGCCTCCTGACAGTTGGGATTTTTGAATATGTTACGTTTTTCGAAATATTTGTTTCCTTTGTTTCAGTGTTTCAGCTAAGCTGGGTGCTTGTATAGCCAAGTGCGCGTCCACTATAAACTAGACTATCCAAAAGATGATAATGCTGCGGAACATTCTGTTGTTAGTGACATATTTTATACACAGTGACTTATCTACACCAGTGACTTATCTACACGTGTTGCAAGACTTTGCATTAACATTCATTTCTCAAAGTAGTGCCAAATCGTGAGGAATCTGTCCTTTGATACATCAACTTCATGTATTATAACACATCTATGGCGAGGTGTAACAATTAATTAGGGATCGTGAGAATAAAGCACATAGTGATCTACATTTATGTCTGGACATAAAACAGTACTCATCACTGAACCTCCCTTTTACCAGAGCGTGACAATCCAGAGATGTGGAAATTGTAGGAGCAGAAATCTAACTAATAAATTCTGTTCTGGTACGCTTTAAATTTCTCTACAATGTTGACAGACCGTCCCGAGGACGCGTCCGTCGCAACGTGTGAAAATGCTCCGCAAGTTTTAGCCTAAGTTCATGTTCAGATGTCTGAGATGTACAAGATCGCAACATCGCAACATACGTGATCGCAACATACGTGAAATCAGCGTGTTCTTCGGTTTCCGTTTGTTTCAATTACTCCGGTACAAGCCTCCGTAACGACGATTTCTCTTCATTTGAGAATTACAGTGTAAAACCAACCTGGAGGACTGGCAAGACTGCGGCTAAGAAATGACATACTAAGTTCAAAACTAAGACGTTACAATTAATCGTCCGAATTTACAAACTTTCACATAAAAAAAAAAACGCAAGAGTTATGAAAGTCAAGCACGATCTCCTTTACATCTTTTTACAGGCAAATCAGAGCAAGACATAACCACCATTAAACCTTTCTCCCTGGAATCCACCCGAGAAGATGGCGTGATATCTTCGTGTAGTCCGTAACACCGCAGTGCACTCTGGTAAAAAGAAGTGCACTCTGGTTAAATCACTTTTTACCAGAATGCATTGAGGCAATGCATTCTGGTAGAAAATGATGAATTCGAGAATTCGTACTCCCTTTTATATATTCTTCTTAAATCCTGATTATGTTGCTGCTCGCTCGTTACGCCAGCTCCGCAACAATAAGATTTCTTATATGGCTAGTGTTTGTAGCCGATATAACGCCAGCTCTGATTGGCTAAATGCAGCTTAACGCTAGGGCATTATTCTCCAGTAATGCCCACGGGCCGATTACGGATTATGCAAATTAGGAAAGGAAAAAAACACGAAAGGTTATTCAAAGCTAGACCACATTTGCTTTATTTACATTGAAGATCGTTGAGATACAAGACGATGAGTGACGATTAATATTCAGAGAGTTAATTACATTACTATTTTAAGGAAAAATGAAGTCAGTACATCGGCAAATTAAGAACGAGTTAATTGCATACATACATACATATACACACACACACATACACACATACATACACACACACACATACATACATACATACATACATACATACATACATACATACATACATACATACATACATACATACATACATACATACTTTATTTATACACGGTAAAATTTTCAGTTAAGAAATTATTTAAAAAACACTGTTTTACAAGATTCCCGTGTGGGAGCCCGACTGACAATTGCTGTAAAATTTGTCAAGTTCTCTTTTAAAATACCCAAGAGAGTCTGATTTTCTTAAGTTTACAGGTAGGCTATTCCATAGTAGCGCCCCGCTGTAGCCCAAGCACGCTTGCAATAGTTCATCGCCCAGAATGCTATTGTCTTTCGCGACATGTACTTGCAGTGCCCAGTTTTTCGATGCGCGGAATAATATTGCATAGATTTAGCTTTCGGATTTCCGACTGCACTCGTCAATGAATCGGCGGTTGTCAATCAAACCGCCTGATGTGTGAAGTAATTCGGTGCGGTGCGCGAAACACTTGCTTCTACTTTATCGTTGTCCTCTTTTACTCGACCGGTCAAAGCAGTTAATTAGACACAGTCTTTTACTCGGCTTATGTAGTTTGCACGTTGATCGAGGACTCCATAGATAACGCTGGTATTTTCCGTTCGTACGACACTGGGGAAAATAAAAATAAATGACTTTTTTGCTTAAACGCGTCTTACACCTGAGCGAGCATTGTTTTCCATTGTTTGTATGAGATAATTATTCAAAAATCGGTCCGTTTTAAAACCCGCGGGAGTTTCAAAATCAGTCAGCCATAGAGCCGAACGGTCTCCGAGAGGCAAATTTGCAGAGGTTGAGGAAAACTACATTTTGATAATACTTGTAGACGTCGTAAACGAGCGAAAATTGGCAGAACCTTTCCTGACATCCGGTACCAACTTTTCCATATGCTACCCGTCAGCTTAACCGATCAGTTCGTCGGAATATTCCTCTTGAATAACAGCTTCCATACTAGAAAGCTACCCAAATAGACTGTTTCAAAGCGAATTTGATAATACTTCTAGAGACCTTATAAAAACAATTTTTGTTCAAAATCATTTATCGATCCTTTCTCTACAATTTCCATATGCTACTCGCTGGCCAGAGAAATAAATATGCCCGTGAAACAGAAAAACGTACACACTGGTGGCCGCTTTTTTCCCGTATTCTTTGTTATTATTAGCACTTTTCTCTAATCGATTTTGAATTTTTAGCGTGGCTTGGGCAGGTTTAGCTTAATCTCAGAATCTCTTAAGTAATTCGATTATAGCTAAATAGTTATTTAGGGTTACTATTCTCCGATTTACCACAAGCTTTTATATTTTTTCACCGATTATACTTACTATTCGTGACAATCATTTACCGCTTCTACGATTCCTCCGATTCTACGATTTTACCTTAAGATTTCTATGAAAGTCATTCACCGTTATTACAATTTTTCCAATTCTACAATTTCATCTTAAGATTTTCATGAAAGTCATTCACAGATATTTCTACGATTCTCCCTATTCCCCGATTTTGTGAATGCCAAAACGTGTCTGTAGAAACCAATCCCCCGCCTAGGCCCAGTCCTCGCGGTTAGGTATAAATAGTAACACCTTCGCGCGGGTTATGCAAACGGAAAGTATTTCGTTGGAGTTCACAAGTTATTACTACGTTACGCCTTTTCGTTCGCCTATTCACAGATCTTCAGGTAATGTCGTCCTTCTTCGTTTGTCTCGTATTTCCTATGCCGTTGTTATTTCTTATGCCACTTCCACTGTTGTAATAACGGTGAATGACTTTCATAGAAATCTTAAGGTAAAATCGTAGAATCGGAGGAATCGTAGAAGCGGTAAATGATTGTCACGAATAGTAAGTATAATCGGTGAAAAAATATAAAAGCTTGTGGTAAATCGGAGAATAGTAACCCTAAATAACTATTTAGCTATAATCGAATTACTTAAGAGATTCTGAGATTAAGCTAAACCTGCCCAAGCCACGCTAAAAATTCAAAATCGATTAGAGAAAAGTGCTAATAATAACAAAGAATACGGGAAAAAAGCGGCCACCAGTGTGTACGTTTTTCTGTTTCACGGGCATATTTATTTCTCTGGCCAGCGAGTAGCATATGGAAATTGTAGAGAAAGGATCGATAAATGATTTTGAACAAAAATTGTTTTTATAAGGTCTCTAGAAGTATTATCAAATTCGCTTTGAAACAGTCTATTTGGGTAGCTTTCTAGTATGGAAGCTGTTATTCAAGAGGAATATTCCGACGAACTGATCGGTTAAGCTGACGGGTAGCATATGGAAAAGTTGGTACCGGATGTCAGGAAAGGTTCTGCCAATTTTCGCTCGTTTACGACGTCTACAAGTATTATCAAAATGTAGTTTTCCTCAACCTCTGCAAATTTGCCTCTCGGAGACCGTTCGGCTCTATGGCTGACTGATTTTGAAACTCCCGCGGGTTTTAAAACGGACCGATTTTTGAATAATTATCTCATACAAACAATGGAAAACAATGCTCGCTCAGGTGTAAGACGCGTTTAAGCAAAAAAGTCATTTATTTTTATTTTCCCCAGTGTCGTACGAACGGAAAATACCAGCGTTATCTATGGAGTCCTCGATCAACGTGCAAACTACATAAGCCGAGTAAAAGACTGTGTCTAATTAACTGCTTTGACCGGTCGAGTAAAAGAGGACAACGATAAAGTAGAAGCAAGTGTTTCGCGCACCGCACCGAATTACTTCACACATCAGGCGGTTTGATTGACAACCGCCGATTCATTGACGAGTGCAGTCGGAAATCCGAAAGCTAAATCTATGCAATATTATTCCGCGCATCGAAAAACTGGGCACTGCAAGTACATGTCGCGAAAGACAATAGCATTCTGGGCGATGAACTATTGCAAGCGTGCTTGGGCTACAGCGGGGCGCTACTATGGAATAGCCTACCTGTAAACTTAAGAAAATCAGACTCTCTTGGGTATTTTAAAAGAGAACTTGACAAATTTTACAGCAATTGTCAGTCGGGCTCCCACACGGGAATCTTGTAAAACAGTGTTTTTTAAATAATTTCTTAACTGAAAATTTTACCGTGTATAAATAAAGTATGTATGTATGTATGTATGTATGTATGTATGTATGTATGTATGTATGTATGTATGTATGTATGTATGTATGTATGTGTGTGTGTGTATGTATGTGTGTATGTGTGTGTGTGTATATGTATGTATGTATGCAATTAACTCGTTCTTAATTTGCCGATGTACTGACTTCATTTTTCCTTAAAATAGTAATGTAATTAACTCTCTGAATATTAATCGTCACTCATCGTCTTGTATCTCAACGATCTTCAATGTAAATAAAGCAAATGTGGTCTAGCTTTGAATAACCTTTCGTGTTTTTTCCTTTCCTAATTTGCATAATCCGTAATCGGCCCGTGGGCATTACTGGAGAATAATGCCCTAGCGTTAAGCTGCATTTAGCCAATCAGAGCTGGCGTTATATCGGCTACAAACACTAGCCATATAAGAAATCTTATTGTTGCGGAGCTGGCGTAACGAGCGAGCAGCAACATAATCAGGATTTAAGAAGAATATATAAAAGGGAGTACGAATTCTCGAATTCATCATTTTCTACCAGAATGCATTGCCTCAATGCATTCTGGTAAAAAGTGATTTAACCAGAGTGCACTTCTTTTTACCAGAGTGCACTGCGGTGTTACGGACTACACGAAGATATCACGCCATCTTCTCGGGTGGATTCCAGGGAGAAAGGTTTAATGGTGGTTATGTCTTGCTCTGATTTGCCTGTAAAAAGATGTAAAGGAGATCGTGCTTGACTTTCATAACTCTTGCGTTTTTTTTTTATGTGAAAGTTTGTAAATTCGGACGATTAATTGTAACGTCTTAGTTTTGAACTTAGTATGTCATTTCTTAGCCGCAGTCTTGCCAGTCCTCCAGGTTGGTTTTACACTGTAATTCTCAAATGAAGAGAAATCGTCGTTACGGAGGCTTGTACCGGAGTAATTGAAACAAACGGAAACCGAAGAACACGCTGATTTCACGTATGTTGCGATCACGTATGTTGCGATGTTGCGATCTTGTACATCTCAGACATCTGAACATGAACTTAGGCTAAAACTTGCGGAGCATTTTCACACGTTGCGACGGACGCGTCCTCGGGACGGTCTGTCAACATTGTAGAGAAATTTAAAGCGTACCAGAACAGAATTTATTAGTTAGATTTCTGCTCCTACAATTTCCACATCTCTGGATTGTCACGCTCTGGTAAAAGGGAGGTTCAGTGATGAGTACTGTTTTATGTCCAGACATAAATGTAGATCACTATGTGCTTTATTCTCACGATCCCTAATTAATTGTTACACCTCGCCATAGATGTGTTATAATACATGAAGTTGATGTATCAAAGGACAGATTCCTCACGATTTGGCACTACTTTGAGAAATGAATGTTAATGCAAAGTCTTGCAACACGTGTAGATAAGTCACTGGTGTAGATAAGTCACTGTGTATAAAATATGTCACTAACAAC
Organism: Platygyra sinensis; assembly: GCA_019787425.1. NCBI lineage: Eukaryota > Metazoa > Cnidaria > Anthozoa > Scleractinia > Merulinidae > Platygyra > Platygyra sinensis. Next base: position 17,918 of record JAHPZR010018765.1, on the reverse strand, counting down.
AGAATGTTCCGCAGCATTATCATCTTTTGGATAGTCTAGTTTATAGTGGACGCGCACTTGGCTATACAAGCACCCAGCTTAGCTGAAACACTGAAACAAAGGAAACAAATATTTCGAAAAACGTAACATATTCAAAAATCCCAACTGTCAGGAGGCAGGCCTTTCCTAAAGCGTGACCAAACATTTGAACTCGGGACTACTGAGAAACAAATCCCGCTAGTGGCAGGGTGGAGGCCTTGAACCCGGAACCTCCTCATTACTTGAAGGATCGAGTGGTATGCTGATAGCCAAGCCGCCGTTAATTAAGGTTTTTCAACCGAGAATTCACTTGGACGTCCAGTGGATCCCATGTTCTTTAAGTCAGCAAGCTGACGATATATATAAGTCGATTCATTGATACCGATGATTGGCAAATAACCGACAATTTTTTTCTATTTCTCGACGAGCATTGGGGCCCCAAAATTTATAATCACAGGCTCCCTGAATTCTTTTCAAGATTCTGGAATCCCAACACTGCGGTTGTCGACTTCTTCTTTCAGCCTCTTCACGGGGAGAAGTGTCTCGTGGTTCCACCGGTAGCTATTGTTCCATTATATGAAGTGTCATAATGCCTCAGGTACACTTGTCGTACCCATCTGGCCCTCGGCTTTCTACTGCCATTAGCTATGCACAAATATAGTAATTTTCTTGCAGCCCATGCTATTTGTGCCGGGGAGGAGCTTCTTACCCACGAAAGGAATCATAATTCGCTCTTTAAGGGTCCAACCGTTTATAGGCTGTATTATAGTCCTAAGGATGGAATTTATCGAGTAATAAATTGGGCATGTTCCTCTATTCTGTTGGCACAGACCTAACCTTATGCAGCACTGGCCGAGACAATGATTTGTATCTTGTGGCACCGGCCAAGCAATGATGTCTTTATTTAAAAGGTACTGGCCCAGACTCTAGCTCAAACATTAAGGCCCGATTTGTAGAAATTTTGGGATCGCCATCTTTCTGTCACTATACCAGGGGCGTACGTTTGTTCCTTTTGATTTGTATCTTTTGTTCTTGTTCTTTCAGATAATTTCTTCAAGCAAGTTATGTAAAAGTTCCCCATTTCTCTCATCACTGAACCACAACCAGGTTTTAGACGCGATGTTGAAAGCCAAAGCAGATGCTACAGCTAATTGCTCCATGCCAGATTTTGAGACTTTTTTGGACTGGTCTAAAAGTAAGCAAATATGCACTGAGCTACCTTTTCCTTTACGTGTCGTATCTCTTTATTTATTCGAAGCAGTCTTGTATTTCCAGTTCTTCTGTGATTTTGACTCATACCGCCCATAACTGGCTGCGCTCATTTATTCCCAGTCTTGATTAAAACCCGCTGAAAAGTGTCTTTTGTAGGAATATCATCGAGTCTACCAAACGCCAAAGGTCGCAACCGATTATGAAAAAGAAGCCTATTGCCACAGAGATCATTAGAAATGTTTAAGATGTTCATTACAAGGAATATTCTAATCTAAAAGATGATCTTCGTATTGCCTCGTTATGCTCGTCAGCTGTCATCAGAATTCTTCGGTATAATGACGTATGTTATATCGTTCCCAAGCACATTAAGGTCCATAATGATTATATAAGGATCTTTTTGCCTCAAAACAAAACTGATATATATAGAGAAGAGAATTACGTCTACATTAGTGCTTCTATTTCCAAGTACCGTCCTGTCGGTGTTTTAAGAAGGGTGACTTTGTCGTATTGATAGCAATAGTATTCTTCCTTCAGTTATTTAGACCTCTAACGTCTTATCCTAGTAATTCAAGCTACGCCCTGAAAAGTGGTAAGATTTCTTATATACTCGGTGTAGGGAAATTCTAAGAGGTTGCTTTAGTAAGTTGGGTTATAACCCTGATGCAGATTACGGACGTCTTCATAGTTAATAATAGTAATTCGATCCCAGAGAGACCACTTAAAATACATGACAGCTGGAAGAATCTAAAAAAGACATGGCGGACGGAGAAGACAAGCTTAAAGATTTCGAGGGCATAACTCTTATTTTAAATTTAGTATATATTTATGTAAGTGAGTACTCATGATTCCTTAGCTTGTTTGTCAACTAACACCAATGATCATGATATGCAGGCTTTAAGAAATAACGAATGTGTGTATGATATAAAGCCCTGATCAAACGACCCATGATAGTCGACGATACTTGACGATAGTCCATGATTGTTAAAGCGCGCGCTTCCGTTTGACCACCAACTATCATGCACTATCATAGACTAATTAACGATTAGACCCGTGGCCCGAAAGGTTAAGTTGAAAAAATATTTGTTTGGGAAAAAAAAACAAAGAAAAACCATCGAATTTCGCTACTCGATGACTATTACTAATAGTCCTCTAGTAGCGTAGCCAATTAAAATGCAGGATTTGCATTAGTCCACTAGTTGGGTGATAATAATTATCAACTACCATTCATTTTGAGCTTGTTCAAATTCTTCATGATAGTCGATGATAGTTCATCTCGTTTGACCACGCGTACGATAATTCATGATAGTTTTTGGTCAGCTGTTTTCTCCAAAAATCGGCGGGCTCGTTTAAAATGGCCGCCAAAGGTTCCTCGCGAGGCTCAGCTGCAGCTTCAGAAATTCGTGTTTATATTCAAGATGATAATCACGACAAAAAAATTATTGAAGACCAAGATAACACAGAAAAGCCATCTTCCGAAAAAAAGCGTCAACTCAAAATAATTAGAAGAGACACGGCAAAAAAGGAAATTATCAGGCTAAACGTTCATCGGGTAAGATGGCAATGCGGCGAGATGGAGTAATGACCCGATATTACGGCTAATAGATGAATATGAGGCCCGGCCCTGCCTTTGGGACATTTAACGCGGAACGGCTGGGGAACTATCGTCAACTATCACGAACTTCTTTGGCTGTTTGACCATGTGAATGATAGTTGGTGTTAGTTGATGATAGTTAGGAGAGAATCAACTTGACCAGGCCTTAACCAGATAGCACAAGATGAATGCTGATGATTGAATTGAATGTCAATCTGCCTGACAAAAGATTTGATGCCACTAAGTGCTATTAAAATCCCCTCGTTGTACCCGATTAAAGCAATGGTGTAGTGGCTTTCTTAAGCTTGTGATTCTATGTATTGGTCATCTGGAAAAAATGTTTAGGTACAGTGCGTGAATGCAATCTGATGCAGTGCTTATAAATTCTATTTGGGCAACATTGAGTTGTTTTTATTTTGACTTAGCTACCGATATACACAGCGAAAGAATCAGGAATATGGTTTGAAGCGCTTGATTTTGTAGCCCTACCCATAGAAAATTATGCAGTACCAGTGCTGCCAAATCAAGTCAACGACTGTGTCGGGAGGCAGGAGAATTAGGGCACGAAATACCTTCCATCTGTTCACGAAGATACCAAAACAATTTTCTGAGATTCTCCGCATGCGTGACAGCTTGTAATTTAAAATCCGCTGTGCTTTTGATAATCTTGTCAGGTCAAAGGCATCGTCTCCTGTCAGGACATATGGTACTGGCATTGCCCTCCCTGACAAGGGTGTAGGCTTTGGTAAATTCAAACTGTTGGGACATGAACTCAGTGCTTTTTGAGGTCACAATTTTGCCATATGGCGGAGTCTGGCAAACGACCATTTTTCCCAGGACTCGCCCAAAGGCACTGGTCGCCAAGCCCAAATACAGCCAGTAGGACAATGGTGTTTTTCCCTTCAAGTTGTAATCGTAATAATGTGAGCCAGAATTAGATGGCTGCTGCACGATGACACGTTTCCCGTCAATAGCTCCAATACCATTAGGAAAACTCTACCTTGCTTCAAATTTGTTTGCTTCTACGTCCCGGTCACTTTCTGTGTTTGGTACTTTGAGATATTCAGGAGCGAGTACCTGCAGTATGGGAAATTCAATTGTAAGTCAAGTATGTAAATTCCGACGCTGTTATATAAATAAATCGACGATTGTAAGAGCTGCCTACCATGTACAGGGCATGGCTTAATTGTTTCTGACACGATTGAACAAATTGTTTGGCGTGAAATTCTAAACGAGTACTCGAGGGAATGATACGTTTCTCCCGTTGCCAAATAACGTAGCGTTACAGCTAGGACTTAATTCATCTGGCTGTATTGTCGCCCGGACAGCGTTGATGGGTGGTGGTTGCTCTTTATTTTGGACCAGCGGGGATACTTCCCCCAACAGAAAGCAAAGTTGCTCCCTCGTCATACGGGGACTCTGTACGCGACGACATCCCCCACTTCAAGCTCTCTCACTAACTGATGAAAAACGCCCCTCTCCTCTCTTCGGGAAATCCATTGCCACACGTACACTTTTCGATTTTGTTTTCGAGGCCTTTCCTCGTCTTCGTCGTGCAAAAGGCCCAAACAGAGAGCGGCAAGCGTTCTCTTCCGACAAACAAAGAGTTGAGCAGCCGCCATCTTTGTTTACACACGACTGACCAATCATACGCACAAGATATTTGCAGCACTAGATTCTGCTGCGAGACACGCGGTAATACGCGCAACAATGGGTTCCAACCTACAAGGCATTAATGTTGCCAGACAGTTTGAGGGAAAATGTTGCCCGTATTACCGGACCTATACCCAAGTGATTCGCACGTTAATAGCGCACGCGTTAGTGGCTTTCTTCGCAATGTTTCTTACATTTTTCAAAACTTTTAAAAAGCGCTACTGACGTTTTCACTCAAAAGAAGTTTTATAAAGAAATTTTTATTCTGAAATTTGTTATAGATACCAAAAACCATTTTATTCAACATTTACGTGGTTAAAAAGCCATTCAATCCAAACATATTTGATGTTTACACGTAAAATGTGTACAGTATTCAATGATAATCCCGTCGGTAAGATGATAAAGGGTCTCAAAGTGCTTGTTTTGTTCAAGTTAACCATTTCTTGCTCTCTAAATCGTTTGAAGAATTTCCGGGCGAACTAACTTTTGGTCGGGACGAAACGACTTCGAGTTGGGGTGAAACGACTTTGAGTTGCAGTGAAACGACTTTGAGTTGCGGTGAAACGACTTTGAGTTAGGGCAAAACGACCGTAATTCGACTAGCCGATAACTCAACGATTACTCATTGATCATCGGCGATAATCCAGCCATTACCTATCGATTACTTATTGATTTCATTGATGTCATCGATTAGATATCCCTGGATTATAGAGACGGTTTTGAACACACTTAAAATTAACTCAATTAAGATGTAATAAACCGTGTTTTAGAACCACTTGGGCATTCCAATATGACGTGCCGTTTGTTTCAAAATTATTTTTTAGCTGGCGATTGTCATACTTGTCCTTTTTTATCATAATCTCTGCATAATATCCTCGTTTCATTCGTTAACTCAGCTCGCTTTATTAAATATATTTGTAAACATGGTCAAAAATGGGTGCTACTGATTAAAATTTCCATTCGATCAGTTGTCCATATCCGACTACATGTGACTTTTTCGATCAGTTGGGTAGAAGATAATGGTCAGAATTAGCCGGATTACTGCCTAGGTAGGCCTAGGTAGGCCTAGGTAAATCATTAATATTCAAACTGTCTAGGTACCTGTATACTAATGAAGTGCCTAGGGAAATCATTAATATGCATAACGGTCGAGTAAGTGTCGAGTCAAGCCTAGGTAAATCATTACTATTCAAACTGCCTCGATAAAGTGCCTTCCTCCATACTAATAAGCGTCACTCTAGTACAATGAAAACAATAAACTTGTCTAAACTTGCCCGTTAATAATTAACCCTGATTGGAAAAAAATCTCTTATGTGTTAAAATTATAAGCGCGAATATTAACGAAAGCGCTACCGTTCTTGTAATCGCTTTGCTGTGAAAGTTTATCTCCGAGACTTTCAGTTTATTCGACTGAACGTTTATCATGAAGATGGCTTTTTTTTTTCTTTAGCGTTGTTGATCTTCACACTGCTTTTAACGCTTGTTTAACTGTCCGTGATTGGGAAACGCTGACAGCCACAACTTTTTGAAAGCGTAATAAGGTTCTCTAGCTTTCTTTGAAAACGTTCTCCGATTTTCGAAACCGGGCCCTTTTAACCCCGATTGGTTCATGAAAATACCTGTTAAGTTTTTATCTGAACTCTCAGCTTTGCTGATAAGAGAGAAAGAGAGAATTAATTCATAGCTAACTGCTCGAGTTTTCCGCTCCGTTCGTCACGCACTGAACTCCACTTAATTCAACCCTAGATTTGCATACAAACTCAAACGGAGAAACCCATGGGACAGCTCTATCATTGAAATAGGCTAGTTTCGAATTGTGCAGAAACAAAAGAACAGAGCCGAGGTTCAGGGGAATAATTAGCATTTTGTATTGTTCAAAACGAAGGAAAATGCAAATTATTCCCCTGAACCTCGACTCTGTTCTTTTGTTGCTGCACAATTCGAAACTAGCCTATTACAACAATAGCACTTCGGAGCGCTTAATTTAGACACGCGACAATAAATATTTTTGAGCAGCACGTTTTCTTAAGAGACTTAATTGCTTGTTAAGAGAGAGATTTGAAATGAATAAAAAGTACATATATTGACAACGAAAGCTTCAACAACTACGAAGTGTTTAACACAAAGTATATCAGGAAATTAGGATGCAATGAACAATGAGACTGAAGTCCCCTTAACAAAGAAATAAACTGCAATAGAACAACACACTAGACATCGGTTTGAAATACATTTTTATTGAGAACAAAACACAGTAGTTCTAGTCTTCATCTTGTGGGATGGGTTGCTTCTCAAACAATCGATTAAGCAAGAATTTCCGCTTACCAGTGGCTAGTTCTGTCGATTCTAACCAATCAAATTCATCTGTATCTTTGAGATCTTTTTGGGTTTCCATCACTTTTTGGAAGGTGTAATCTTTCTTCATCGCTCGCATCCACTGCAAATACTCTAAAAATACTTTTCTCAGTTTTTTTTCTGTAGAGAGGAAGGAGAGCGTTCTGCGCTTTAAGGACGTTCGCGCCCAAAAACTTCCCACGCACAGATTTTTTTAAAACTTTGTCTGCAGGTATAAAATGATAAGATTAGATTAAAAACGTAAAAAAAATCGGGGGTCACCGAACTCGTTTTGAAGATAAGGCGTATCACAGACCATAGCATTTCTAGGATTTCCAGTCATTCGAGGCGATTTTGGCCAGATTCATTACTATCGGCAGATAGTTAAGTTGAAGAATCATATCTAAGTTATGTGTGTTTAGCACAGCATATATAGGCCTATTTGATAGATCTTTGCTACATATGTCATTAAATCAGCTAGAATTAGCCTTAAAAAAATACAACTTCTAAGTTACGCACACCTGTATCCATGTACCAATTCGACCCTATTTGAATAGTTTATGAGAAATAATTAAAACTTCCCACATACAGGTTTTTTTTTGTTTTTTAGTATAATGGAAAGAATCAGAAAAGGAAGTGATCTGCCGAAAAAAAGTGGGGTCACCGAGCATCCAACAAAAATATTCGCACACAAAGTTAACGCAAAGGTCATCAGCTCTATATTTTGTTGAGTTTTCAACTCCGTGCGCGCGCGTGACCAATGAATAGCCATTCTCGACCCCAGAGCTCTTGTGTTTTATCACGTGACTGACGGCGACAAGAGCTCTGGGGAACTCCACGCAAGCGTAGCCAGAATCTGGCTACAAGGGTCTCATAGCGCATGCTCGTGCTTTCAAAAACCATTGTAACGATATCTATCGGTATTTTGTTGAAAAATTAAGCAGAAGGCAATAATAAAGGCTTTACTTCGTGTACACCTCCTCAACAGTTAAAATTGCCGAGATTATCCGCTAGGAAATATTTATTTGATTTTAAAGAGAGTTCATATGATTAATTGAAAGTCATTCAGCCGTTGCGTGCAAACGGTTATATGCAAATTTGGAATTTGTTACGAAATAACATCTGGTTCTTCTCTCGGCGGATTCTCAGTTGTTAAACATCTTTATTCATTGGAAATAGCTTTATATTGGTTTGAACAAGCAGTGAAAATGTGAAGCTTATGGGACGCAGTTTAGTGTGACAAGCTACTGGTACTGCAGGCGGGGTTACTAAGCTCTCTTCTCTGTGTTCGACCCTTCATCGTCTCCATACAAAGTGAGCTACCCAGGAACTGAATCTGCTGTTGTTTTATAATGTTTGATGTTATTGGCTGCTTTTCTAACGCCTCTTGGTGAGATTTCAGTGATTTCTTTAGTCCTCTTGGTAGAGATTTCATGGATTTCTTTACTCTTCTTGGTGTTGATAAGTGATGGACTATTGTATCCTTTTCCTCTTCCTGCACTGATGAGGTGTTTGACTTGTTGAAGGTCTTAATCCCTGGCTCCTCTCTGCTGGCACCATATAACCTTAGGTTGTAGTTTCGCTTCTTGTAACCACCTCCTTCGATTGATATAATCTAATCCATGTACATCTGTGAGATGATTAGACAATCTAACGATATGTTTTGCTCGACAATTCGGAATTGGGCAATCACGGCACACGCATTTAGCCATAATAACAGTTTGAGATCTCAACAAAAATAAAACAGTTCCAGCGAATTTTAACCTTTTATGCGAAGGACAAAAAGGACACAACACAGGACAAAAAGGCCACAACACAGGACAAAAGGGACAAAACTAGGCCATTCAGGACAAAAGGGCAGAGAGGGCAGGTTTTTTGGCTCTGTGTTTTCCCTGGGCGCGCGTGGAATCTCGCGTGAAACACGCGCGCATCGCACATAAGGGCTATTGTTTGATATTATTAATAATAATAATAATAATAATAATAATAATAATAAATGCTTTTTTTAAACTGAAAAAACCGATCAGCGATTTTAACATAAAAACGCTGGTATAAACCGGTGATCAGTGCATAAGAATACTACCTAATATAAAATACAATTCACATCGATACAAGTTAAGATTAAAAATACAATGAAAAAACTTATACACTACATATGTGTTGTGTCTTATCTGATTCAATTAAAAGTTTAAATGTTTTAATTTTAAAAAGTCTTAGCGTTTCACAAGCACGGAGTTCTTTGGGGAGGTCATTCAATTCCTTTGCATGATTCAATTATTTTTTTGGGACTTGCCTTCTTGACAAGAAATCTTACACAATTTTTAAGTTAGCCAACTTTAATATCAATGTTTTCCCTAGAATTACTGATTCTGCCTTAAGATATTGAAAGTTTTGTAAATAGTTTTTCTATAGATTGTAAATAGAAAGATTTTTCCTTAACTGATTTAATATTTTAAAGAGAATTAATTAGTACATTGTTTGTAAATAAATTTAGTTTCATGATGACGTATCCAGCGACGAACCTAACCCCTTCCACCCTAAAAAGTCTTTGGACACCCCCGACTAACAGAGACAATGCATATAACGCTTTTCTTAATGCTGTAAAACGTGACTTGTTGACCTCCAAACCCAACCGCGTGTGTGACAATCTCCCTAAAACAGAACGTGACGTATTACGTCAACTTAAACAAAGACACGCCATTATCATCAAGTCGGCGGATAAAGGATCGGCGACTGTGATAATGGACAGATCCTGGTACATAAACGAATGTAACCGACAACTGAATAACCCAACCTTCTACGAACAACAAGAAAAGGACAAGACTGCCATGATACAAAAAAGAGTTGCTGAATACGCTAAACGCATGTTCAACGATAAACTTATTGACCAGAAAACAAAACAGTACCTTGTACAAAATGACCCCAGACCTGGACGTTTTTACATACTCACCAAAATCCATAAAGTTGACAATCCTGGACGACCCATAGTTTCTTCTAACAACCACCCCACAGAACGTATCTCTCAATTTGTTGACTACTACCTAAAACCATTAGTTTGTACTGTTCCGTCTTACGTTAAAGACACTACTGATTTCCTTAACAAACTTGCCAACTTGAACACTATCAACACACCACTTCCCGATAATGCCATACTTGTCACGCTTGACGTCACTTCTCTTTATACCAACATCCCTCACAGCGAAGGTATTGAGGCTTGCCGCTTTTTCCTTCGCAAACGCAACGATAACCACATCCCCACGGAAACTCTTTGTGACCTCATACGGATCATCCTCAACATGAACAATTTCACATTTAACAACAAACACTACCTACAAAAACACGGTACTGCTATGGGCACCAAAATAGCTCCTTCATTTGCCAACCTTTTTCTTGCCAAATTCGAACATGACGCGCTCACTAACGCACCTTACCTACCTCATACATGGCTCAGATTTCTGGACGATATTTTCGTTATTTGGACCGAAGGTTCAGATAAACTGAAAGTATTTGTCGATTATCTCAATAACCTACATCCCACCATTAAATTCACTTGTTCGCATTCCCTCACTGATATTCCATTCCTTGATGTGATGGTCTCACTTAAGGATGGTCTCATAGAAACCGACCTTTACACTAAACCCACTGACAAACATCAATATTTACTTATGTCCTCATGCCACCCCACCCACACTAAACGTTCCATTCCATATAGCCTTGCACTTCGCCTTCGACGCATATGCTCCGACAATGACACTTACAAACAACGCTGTAAGGAACTTATGACTACCTCGTCAATCGAGGTTACGAACTTAACTTCCTTAAAACCCAGATACGACGTGCTTCTGACATCTCTCGGAACGACGCTCTTAAACCTAAACCTAAACAACAGTCAGATACTGTTCCGTTCGTCATTACCTATAATCCCGCTTTACCTAACATATCCCGTATAATTCACAAACACTCTAACGTGCTTTATTCATCTGGCCGCTGTAAAAATGTTTTTACTAATCTCTCCTTAGTAGCCTACCGGCGTTGTAAAAACATTAGTGACATTCTAGTTAGAGCTAAATTGCCGGAACCTACTAACACCGACCAATCTAGGTCTCCATCCGGCTCGTTTTGGTGCAATAAAACTAGTTGCACCGTCTGTCCTTTTATTGAGGATGGCCGTAATGAATATACCTTTTATAGTACTGGACAAACGTTTAAAATCAAATCACATATTACTTGTGAAACCTCTAATGTTATTTACATGATTCAGTGCACTAAATGTAATCGTCAGTACATCGGAGAGACCAAACGTCGTCTTAAAGACCGTTTTTATGAACATAGGCGACCAATTATAAACCCGTTTTGTAGTCATACCCCCACTGCGGTTTCACGACACTTCCTGACTAGTGGTCACGCGGAGGATCACATGATCCTTATACCGCTGAATAACTGCACACTAGTCGGGACTCCATCAGAAAGGCTTGTGAGGCATTCCTCATACACAGAGGAAAACCACTGGAGCCTGCAGGCCTTAACAGAAGAGATGAAATGTAATTTAATTTAGCAGCTTTTAATTTTCTTTTGTTTATTTTACCTTGTTATCATGTATTATTACCTTTTATACATTTCCTTTTTTATCAATGTTACACATCACGTAGCCTTTTTATGTCATTTCCGGTGAATATAAAGATCAGTAAGCAGCATTTATCCATTCAATAAACCTGAAGAAGGCTGGTGTTGGCCAGCCGAAATATTGTAACAACGCCTATGTCCACGTTGTCTTGACCAACCTTTGCAGTATATTTTCTTAGTTTCATATGCTAACCATGACTTGTCTTCTGTTTAGCCACGCGCGCGACTTACACGCGCGCTCACGGAAAACACAGAGTCAAAAAGCTGTTGCTTTTGTTGACAAAGTATTTGGGTTGTTGACAGCATTCGCGGCTTGACCTTGAAAGGTCAAGTTGTTGAAACGTGATAGGGAATTTGGGGTTGATGTGAAACGAAGCGTGAAATTGAGATAAATTTTTCGTTGAAAGTAGCAAGAAGTGATCTCTTGAGCTTGACTCAAATATTTCTTGCCCTTGAAAGGTAATTTCTTGAAAGTGACGACGTTATTTTGTTGAGCTTGATTCTAAATGTCTTGACCTTGAGAGAAAATCGGTTGAACGTGAAATGATTTTGTTGAGCTTGACTGAAATCTGTCTTGACCTTGATAACAAATCCGTTGAACGTGAGGCCAATTTTGTTTCTTTAATTTTGCACCATTTGGCTTTCCATAGTTGAACGCCTCATCAGGCATGGTTTAGTTCAGTAAGCGACGGTAACCGAGGAAAAGCAGACGTTGTCGCGACATCTTGGTAGCAAGTGTTCACGCGTTCAGCGTGTGAAAAAAGAGAACAAAGATTCCTCCTGATGTAAGTAGGCTTCAAGTCGACGGGCAAAAAAGCTAAATTAACTCACGTTTTCGCAAAAAATCTGGACTGCAGTTTCCATTTCATCGTCAATACTTAACAATAAGATTATTCTCTCTCGATCCCTGGATTATAGAGACGGTTTCGAACGCACTTATAATTAACTCAATTAAGATGTAATAAACCGTGTTTTGGAACCACTTGCGCATTCCAATATTTATTTGTGTTGCGGGAACTTTTAGGGTAAAATAAAATAGACGTGTCTGAGCGGAGCGAATTAGAACGTAAGCCAATATTTTTTCGGTCATTTAAATCAAGGCAATTCAAAATTTGAAAAACATACCACTTATGGTTCCTGTGAGAAAATTAAAGTCCGCGGCAAATGAAATGTCAAACAAATCACTTCAAGCTATATTTTTAGGTAAAGATGCCTAATGTAGGGTTCTTTGTTTTAATGTTTTATTTTTAAAAGTCATTGGGGGACTCAGAATCCTCCCTTTTAACCTTCATATCGTTAGATCATGTTCCGTTTTCCTACTTAGAGATTCGGTTTACCTAGAGATTTCGGCCTCCAAGATTCAAGAACAGAAACAAAAACAAATTAAACAATACAAAGAAGTGAGAAGTGAGGGGGTTTGCCTTGCCCTTCCAAATTGACAATTGCAGTAACAAAAGCATTGTCATATTGGGAGGTAAAGTTTCTCCATG